>JAODGA020010971.1:0-10237 GCA_027574885.2 Drusilla canaliculata | reverse complement strand
TACCATCATGGAATCATTACAACAACTAACCACCATAAAAAATTTCATAGCTATACGACCAACGGTGTGGATTTGTATAAAGAACACACAGACATACTTTCAATTTTATATATTAGATTTATGTCATAGATATGTTGATAATAAAATTAAATATTATTTACTTTGTACGTTCTTATTTTAGATTGTTTTCATGCTGTGCATGATTTGCTCAATATTATGATAGCAGTATGCTTCAACTTCACGGGACTTGTTCTACATAATATGTTCCGCGATATTAAGAACCCGACAGTTTTTCCCCGACGTATATAGACATTAGTATCTAGCTGGTTCCCAGGGCCTAGTAGCCAAAAACCATAGAAAACCCCGAATAGAAAATTTTTTTAGTTTGTTACTCCTTGGGTTCTAACTGTTTAACTATTGCGTTTACAGGTATAATTCTAGGTGTGTGAGTGTTTATATAATTTTTGTTGTACAATTCTTTTGTATTTGTCATGCTACTTTCGAAGACAAAATAAAATAGTTTTGTGAACTGTTACTGTCCAGTTTTAATGCTTGTATTTTACATACTATAATAATTGAACCTTAATTTCAAATTTGTTATGGTTTTATAATAAATATTTTGCAATTTGTGAACTGTTTTGATAATTTATTTTAAATTTGTTTAGAATTGTGACGTTTAAACTACAGTTAAATATTCTAATTGTTGATATTTTTAATTATTTATTATGCCGAAAAGATGATGTTATATTTTGAAAGCCAAAAAGTACACTGTTTAATTTTTGGACAATTGTGTTTGAAGTAAATTATTTTTCAACGCACTCTTCGATCCAAATCACAATCGTTGTCGGGGAAACAATCCCCACAGAATAAATGCAGCTAGTGCTATCTAGTACTCATTTATTTAACTATAAAAGTTGCTGGTTGTAAACATTCACCACTAGATGTCGCTAGGCGTTCAAAACCTTAAAAATGAAATCTAATACAAAATTCTACGGTATTAAAATGGCTTGTGAAATTTTACATTCCAACTAAACTATGAGCGACAGAAACTATTTCTTTCCTGATATAGAAAATAGAAACGCATCTAACGGTGTATGAGAATTAAACATATCTAACATTTTCCGTATTATTAGAAGTATTACTATAAAAGCCCTTCAACGTTGAGATAAGTAGAAAATTCCTAAAAACACGATTTGAAAATTCAATTTTCCAGTTAAACTACAAAAGACGAAAATTGTTATTTTCCTGATAATGAAGGTACTAGAGTTGACGCAACTGATGATCAATACTAGACATCTCTAGGATCTCTGTTAGAACGCTAGCGCTCTTCAAAGTTGTGCAATTTTGAAAATTCCCAAAAACACAATCTGAACAATTCAATTTTCTAACTAAACTGGACATGATAAAATTTCTTTCTTTCTTAATAATGTAGGTAGGGTTGGGTTAGCACATATGTTCATGTATCTTAGACATCCCTAGCATTTACCATCAGATTACTAGAGCCTTTCAAAGTTGTACATTCTTTTTAAATATCAAATATGCGATTTGACCACCTCGGTGGCACAGTGGTACGTTCAATGACTACAGTGCGGTCCCGGGTTCGATTCCTGGATAGGTCAAAGAAAAAAGTGGTTCTTGTCAAATATTAACGGGGCGTTGTTCTTCATAACTCGTGCCATTCGAACAGGGGTCCGATATACGCTAATGACCACAGCAGTCGATGCGTTAAAAAACGCAATTTGGAAAATAAAATTTTCTGCCAAAGCTATACAAGATACGGATTTCTTCTTTCCTTAAACTGAAGGTAGTATTTCATTAGATTACTAAATTCCATTTTCGTTATAGTTTCGAAATTTATCAAGAACACGACATGGATACTTGAAATGCCCGGCTAAACTAATAAAGATAGAAATTATTCCTTTTTTATATTAAAAGTACATCAGCTAACGCATTAATCATGAATACTAGAAATTTCTAACATGCAACTCTAAGGCTAAAGCTCTACTATTTTCAAAAGTTGAAGTTTTTATAAATTACAAAAATATCAAATTAATAACAAAATTCACTCCCAATGCAGTCATTCAATAATGCAAAATTTTAGAACAGTTGGATTCTTCTCTGCTCAACACCTGCTGGCACTAATCTGTTGATGTATGTAAATAATGAATACTTGTAGATTATGAACAGCTTCCTTACAAAATTCTGGCAAACAAAATGTTTTACAGTTCTCTGACCTTCATGCAAAATCAATTCAAATACAATGTTCAAATTATACATTTCAGATTGAAAATGAAAAAATAACCACATTTAAAACTATTTGTATCAAAAATAGTTTAATATTGATGCAATTACAATACTTAATATTATTTATGTCCATGCATGAGTTTTACAGTCAAAGTTTCAAAATAAATACATAATTTTGTTTAATACCAATTCCTCCAACATTCTCACAAAACTTGCTACAAAAGACTGAATTCATACATATCTTCTTGGAATATTTAAAAGATGTTGAGGTTGTAAAAATCATATTCCACAAACCTACAAAAATCATCTTATATTTAACAATAACTTATCATCACAAAAAAGAATGACACAGTGAGTAGAAAAACGTGATTATTTAATAATGTCTTTGGCCCACTGTGGGCGTAATTTCAGAGCAATAAATACAATTTCATCAAGCACCTCACTTCTCGGCTTCCTCACTCATGTAGTTGATCGCGATCTGCTCGAGATCGTCGAGGCTGAGCAGCTTCACCTTCGAGGTGAAGTCTGCCATGAATTCAGCAAGAATCTCCTTCGCCTGCTGCTCGTTGAAGTACTTACGCAGGAAGCGCTCGAGCACAATCGGCAGCGACTCCAGCTTCTTCACGAGCAGGTGGATCTTGGCGCCGTCTTCAATCTTCTCGTAGAAGCCGACGGTCTTGTCGTCGACGAGCGTCTTGCCGATGTAGACGAGTGTTTGTAGGCCCACGGGCACTTTCAGCGCGCCCTCCACCTCCTTTTTGATCTCCACGATGGTCGTGTCGGCGGTGGCGTCCACCACGCAGCCAGCGCCGCCGATAACTTTGATGAACAGCTTCATAATTACTCCGGACTGCACGAATTGTTTTGTTGCGATTTGCCCAGTGATGCAGCGCGGAAACGGCGAAGTAATAAACCTGATGAAATATCAGCTGGTAATTTTTATTTCAAAGATACGCAACTCAACTTACACTTTGACTTGTTAGTTGCATACTTTAAATATTATATCACAGGAAATAAGATATAGATATAAATAATTATAGATTTGGCTTTAGTTTATTTAAGTCATAGTTTTTGAAATAATTTATAATTAATTTATATTTATATTTGGCCTAAAAAGTAAAATTTTGTGAATTTTAGTTGGGTATAAGTCGATTCAACTTTAAAATAAAGTTGTCTCACAGTTTCTCACCTGTTTTTCAACTCATAATGGCATCGTTACATTGTCAACGTTTTTCAACACTCCTCAACAGGTCTGTGAGGCAAAATTAGGTAACAAAATACGAGATTTCTAAAAGAGTCAGTTTTGTGTTTTGTAATATACATCATAAAAAAGTGGTCAATAATTTACAAACCAGTTATATATTGCACCACTCAATCAATCAAATACTTTTAATTAATTTATATAAAGCATATATTCGAAAATAGTAAATTCATATTATAATGCACATAAATAAGCATCAGTGTGAGTCAACAAATTACGTTTATTGCTTAAATAATTATGAATATTTATTTATATTAACAGACCTTCATTGCACACAAGGTCACACCTACATGTTTGGAGCCGTCTTTGAAGATAACGAGCCTATGCAATCCTCTGAATATTTGCTAATTACCTGCTGTTGTTTTTTTGTATGCAGGCGACTTTCCACTGCGGTTGCTAATAGCATGGAAAACGCACCGCATGCTTTCCGGAATGGGAGTCAATGCGAATCGAGCCGGTCGTAAAATGACCCATAAGCAATAATATGCATATTCGTATGCGCTCACCGATTGCATTGTAGTTTAACACGAGACATGATTAATAAACGCATGATAAACAGCGTTGGATTGTAATGTAATGTTACGATCATTGCTTTCTGGCTGTTTTCTGTAGAAAATCGTAAAATATCAAGCAACAAATACGCATGCATCGTAAAGAATTCGTGTGCAAATCATCATTGTGTATCTTTGATTGCACATTGCGCTGTAAAATAGTCGGTGACAAAACCTCGTCGATTACGCGCGACGACGCGATTGATTGTTGAGTGTGTGGCACATATTATACGAGTGTGTGTGTGACGCAGCTGGCAGAATAAGAGAGGTGCCGTCGGCGCCGCTGCGTTTCACTGTTTCACATTCTCGTGCAACTTCATTCTCAGTCCATCAGTCGTGCGCCAAGCAGCTGATAGTTGTGTCGCGCCCATTCGCAAACACAACATCTGAAAACACGTCCCAGCATCATCCAAGCACGACAAATCTGATCGCATCGCTGATCTACGTTTGCCTGCAGCCAGTCTCCGCTGATTGTGTCAGAAAGCAACTCTTACTTTCCACACAAACGCCGACTTTTTACGGTAAACACGATCATGTCACTCGTTTATCGTATTGCTATGTAACCGCATTATTATTCGAGTTATTTACATTTAAATTCCGATATAGAAACGTTTTTATTTTTGGTCGGCTTTGTTTTGCTTAACCTTATCGCAAATATCTCCGTATTTCTCCTACGTCTTTTGCTATGTTAAACAAAATGTATTTTTAACTGCGCTTTTGTACGACTTTCAGTTGTTCGCCATGCACGCCATTGTGGAATCTTTGAGAGACTCGTACATGTCGGGCAAAACTCGGCCAATTGCCTTTCGAAAAGAGCAGCTGAAAAATGTACTCCGCCTGCTGGAGGAGAACACCGAGGAGATGCTCGCGGCCTTGATGACTGACCTTCACAAAGGTCGTTATGAGACGCTCTTGATGGAGGTAAAGATGATCATGAACGATCTGATTGATTTCATCGGCAATCTGGATAGTTACATGAAGCCAGAGCGACCTTCTAAGGCGTTTATCAACTGGTTGGATAGTCTTTATATTCTAAAGGAGCCATATGGGGTGGTTTTGGTGATTGGCGCGTGGAATTACCCAATGCAATTGCTTTTCGTGCCAGTGATCGGCGCAATTGCCACCGGCAACTGCGTAGTCATGAAACCATCCGAGAATGCCCCAGCCACTGCTGAATTCATCAGCAGGATGATACCACGCTATCTGGACCAGCAGTGCTACCGGGTTGTCTGCGGCGGTGTGCCAGAATCGACGGCGTTGCTAAATGAGAAATTCGACTATATTTTCTATACGGGCAGCACTCAAGTGGGGCAGCTGGTTCACAAAGCTGCGAACAAACATCTCACTCCGGTGACACTTGAACTGGGTGGCAAAAGTCCGATTTACATCGACGAGTCGGCTGACGTACGCATGGCGGTGAAGCGTATTCTTTGGGGTAAATATGCCAACGCTGGCCAAACGTGCATCGCACCGGATTATCTCATGTGCACGGAGGCCGTGGAGAGGCAGGTGCTCGCCTATGCACCCGAAATTCTCGAATCTTTCTATGGTAAGGACCATCGTCAGTCGGCGGATTTGGGTCGGATTGTCAACGAACGCCACTTCAAACGCCTCTCACATTTGCTCCAAGGCAGTAAGGTCGCAATCGGCGGTGTAATGGACTCACAGGAGTTGTACATCGCTCCGACAATCCTTGTCAGTGTCACCCCCAATGATCCAGTGATGAAGGAGGAGATCTTCGGCCCGCTGCTCCCGATCATGCGTGTGCGTGATCATCGTGAAGCCATCGAGTACATCAACAACGGTGAGAAACCGTTAGCAATGTACATCTTCTCGACGAATGACAAAATCAACTGGGAATTTCTGAATCGCACCAGTTGCGGTGGGGTGTGCATCAACGATGTGATCATGCAATTCGCCGTGGACACCTTCCCCTTCGGCGGGGTGGGCGCGAGTGGCATGGGTGCCTATCACGGCAAGTACACTCTGGACACGTTTACGCACAAGAAGCCCTGCCTGTACAAGTCGTTCAGCAAAATCGCCGAAGTTCTCGCCTCCAGCCGCTATCCACCCTACTCGGAGAGCAAGTTGAAGTTCATTGATTTCCTCGTGACCAAGCGTCGCGGTTGGAGATTCCCGTACTTTTCACAGTTTATTGCATTTGTGCTGGGATTGCTAACCGCATACCATTACTCAAAAGGCACCTTCCATACACTATTCTCGAGAGACAACTGAGCTACAGCGCGATATGCATGATCAAAATTTCTAATCATGCTCTGCTTTGCAATAATGATCTAAAGTTACAATTTTTTTACATATGGAGCGCTAAGTTGCCGTGTAATATGTTACTGCATGTTTTAAGGATTTTGTATATTCTCGGGATACAAACGTAATAATTATATTGTGATAAATATGCTTGTATTTTTGTATTTAGTCACTCAATAAAATGATATTCAGAAATATATAGCGTTTTGTTTTATTGATAAAACATTTTCGATTACCATGGTTGCGGACGAAAATAACATTTGACTTCGCATTGGCAGTGTACGTTTCACGCAAGCGATTGCCAGTCTAACGAAACACGAGCTCATATTTTTTCGTTTTTTTACCTCAATTTTTTTGTAAACATGGAATGGCCGAGTAAGAATATTCCCAAGGGGGGCATTTTCAATAATGCGCGCGTGCAATACACGCCGGAGACGCAAGCATTTGTGCGAAGTAAGTATAATTATATACACTTGATCGTTTTTCCGATTGTTTTCTGTGTCAGCGCTTATTAACGAGAGCAAGATGAGCACGATGCAACGCAACAAGGTCAACTATTCCCTGCGCAATGGCGAACCATTGCCGCCGTTACCGCGTGACATCAAGCAAAATCGGCGTGGTGCACTGTTCGAGGTACGCGTCCGACCTGGAAGTTCCAAGCGACGATCTTTGGACACAATTCG
This sequence comes from Drusilla canaliculata, assembly GCA_027574885.2. NCBI lineage: Eukaryota > Metazoa > Arthropoda > Insecta > Coleoptera > Staphylinidae > Drusilla > Drusilla canaliculata. The sequence goes on along the minus strand of JAODGA020010971.1, from coordinate 3,233 downwards.
GCAGAGTGGAGCCTACGAACGCGAGAGCTACCGTCCGAATCCACATATCCAGGACCGTGAGAAGGCCAAAGAGGCACTCATTGAGAAGATGGTGTTTGGTACTTCCAAACCAGCGACGAAGCATCACAAAACGTCGAAGAAGGAAAAACCACAGGAGATCAATCGGTTCGAAGAACGTAAGTTGCAATGATATTTCGCTAGTTTTGTAACTAAAATGTGTCATTTTCTCTGATATCACTGCAGTGAAGAAGGAAATCAAAGAACGCGAGGATTGGTTGGCAGACATGGAGGCGCTAGGCGAAGGTGCCAAGTACCGCGGTTTGATACGTCTGCAAATTTTGGAACGCATCAAGGAGATGGAGTCCCTTCAGGTGATCGACTAAACACGTACCAAATTTGACAATAAACGCAGCACTCTTTACTGTTTCCCAGAGCGTGCATTTAACAGCACCATGATGAATTTATTATGACACGCAACTATAGAGAATTACGAATCGATAATGCGCTTGTTTGTGACAACGAGCGCAAGAACAATTCCACACGTAATTCTCTGTTTTGGTCCGTAAATACTCTTAATGCGCACTATAACTCTTCACGCAGCAGATAGGTTCGATTCAGGTCAGCAAGGTTGTTCCGGTTTCATGCGGTTTTCGATTAGCGCGTGGACATACGAGGGGAGTCGCGGTAAATATGATTGTTTACCCGTGCAATCAATAATTAAGCAGCTGCAATCAAACATTCCGGGAACAATGTGCGATGAATAATTAAGTAACTACAATTATACAATTGGAACCGTCATAAAATCAACTTTAAATAACTTAGCATAATCTATATGGTTATATATGTTTATTCGCATATTGTGATTAAGTTTTCCTCAAAGTTTCCGGTTTACGATGCCAACAAATGTCGACAAACTATTACATAAACTTCAACCAGGGAAGCGGAAATAATTGGAAAATCAATTTATGCCTTGCTTGAAATCACTTCGAGTTCTTCCTTTTTACTTTCAACACGTTTGCGGTATTATTAAACTCTCTAAAATAATACCGCGAGCTCACTTAATGAGCGCAATGCGACGTTTCAATTATAATAATTTTGAATGGTATTTGCTATTTTAAGTGGATGCCTTATATTCTTTGTTTAATTGACCTGAATATAATGTTTCAATGCCCGGAGACAAATGACAAATAAATTAGTTGGGACTAGGTAATTTAAAGACACGGAAATGTTAAAGTTCTTAGGAGACATAAAATGTATATCGTGTTCTCTAAGTGAATCGATATTTCATTACTAAATGGCATTTGATCGCGATGAAGTCGTGCACTGATACGCAGAAGTTCATTGCCTTTCAGTGGGCATAAAAAGCGACAACAAAAACACTAATGTTGGTAATTACGGTTTACTTTCCCATAAACTTATGCAAAGCATTGTATCGGACATCAATGATAATGACATGTAATTTATGCTTTCTAAACCAAATAAACATAAATTTAAAATACAGTGATGTGAAAGTATTCAAAAATAATGTTAGATAAATAACACTTTATGGTATTTTAAAGTAATATATGCGATTTACCTAATTGTACCACAAAGTGTATGTAAAAAACGCTATTTTCAATCTCGTTATCAGATTGGCTCATTTTCAGCATGTTATTGCAGAAAAGACTGGGCGCTTACCATCAAGGTCGCGCACGGTAAAGATTTACGGCGATCGGTGGCATTTCGCGTAGCCTTTTGCGCTACTCACACACCGCAACGCGAGCTTTCATGCGGACTCGCTGGCGGCGGCAACTCTTTCGCATTTCAGCAGGCGGCGTTCACACACGCGCGCGCGCACACACACACACACACACACACAGGCTCACGCACGCACACCAGGCATAAATATCGAACTAGGCCGAGGCGTCGCGGGACCGAGCATTGTGTGGCATCCCCTCCGCACACATGCCGCCAACCGCCACCGAGGGTATCACGCCGTCCCCTGCGCGCTGCCCCCGCTCTCGCGCCCGCCGATGTTCGGTATCCTGGGCGCTCTCTGCCGCCACCGGTGGCGGCGGCGCGCGGGCCACAGTGCTGCAGTTGCGTCGTCGGCGACGCACGAAGCGGACGGGTTCGCGCTGGACGGGCCACGCGGGGTGGACGAAACGCCCTTGCGGATAGCCGAAAAAAGAAAAGAAAAACAACTTGGCACGCGTCCAGTGTATTTTGAATTAAAGGAAATCGTTTCGCGCCTCTGGCACCTCGTTCATGATGCGGAAGTTCATCAACGCGCTTCTGGAGCGATCTCCCAGTAAGCAAAAGATACTGGAGAAGTTACCGGCCCGACCAAAGTCACAGAGCGAGGTGGTTCGGATCACCTGCATTTTGATTGCTATCGTCTTCTTTGTAAGCAGTTGGCTTTAACTTACTATCCTTATTTTCGTTATTAGGTCGTAACATAACGAGAATGTGACTTTTAGGTCACAATTGCTTTAGTTACCACATTGGCGATTCTCGGCGTGATGAAGACCATCTACGTGTGGGCCCTGCTGACCACGGACATCAATGAAGAGCAGATGCTCATCGAGCATAAGTTGCACAATCAAGCGAATATTCAGAAATTGAATAAGTCGTTGGATCGCGAGACAAGTAAGTGCCAGCGCAAACAAACAAAAACAAAACTGGACGGGTGCCAGAAATGGTCATCTATACTTTCTTTCGTAAAGCAAAAACTTTTTGCCGGAATCAATTTTCACATATATTAGTGATTTTTGAGATTCTTATATTGAAAAGCAACCACATAAATTGTAATCATGTTTCAGTGTATTCCTCGATTTGTCTCATCGTTGCCGGTTTTGGTTTCCAATTATCCTGCGCGTGCATCGTGCTTCTCTACGGACTCCTCACGAAGAAGGCGCAAGCAATCTACGCGTGGATCATCTTCTCCTGCACGAACCTCGCGTGTCTGGGCATCGTTCTGCTCTTCATGGACCGCTTCACGAAGATACCGATCGACAACAAGGGCGTCGACGCGTGTCTCGAGGGCTTCGCCATCGCCGTGGTGCTCTACGACATCCTGCTCTTCTACCACAGCAAGTCGATGGTGCCCAAGAAGGAGAAGATCGTCGTCAAGGCGTACGGCGGCTACACGCATACGGTCAGCCCCAATCTTGAGCTGCCGACCAAACCCGCCGAGAACTACATCGCTTAAGGGCTTTGCATTCGCGCACTCCCCCCCCCCCCCCCCCCCCCCC
>JAODGA020010943.1:0-14080 GCA_027574885.2 Drusilla canaliculata | reverse complement strand
ATAAACATAATTAATAGTCATTAAACGAAAATATGAAAAACACATTCTGGTGATTTTAACAAAACCAACTTAAAATTCTTGTAAATTAAAACCACAAACACTTTTTTATTATTTTATTTAAAGTTTGCTAATAAGAAACGGTTGGTATTCACTTAATTTCAATGTTAAATATTTGATTACTTGAAATGTGAGTAATTTTCGCAATTTAATGGAAGCGCAATTGTCCTTCGATTGTTTGCTTAGTAATTGTCTGTTATACAAATATTGTCTCTGTTATAATCATTTTTATGCTTATTTTTTGCTAATAAGTGGTTAAAATCACTACTTCTTGCTTCAAGTGAACAAAGAAACCTTCCTCAAAGTATGCTTTACGATAATTAAAAACAACAAGGACAATCGAGGATCATAAACCCGTGTATTTAATACGTCTTTGAGAGTTTAGTGTGCTTCTAAGAAAGTTTCTCTATTTAATTGTGCAGTAATCGTGTGGATATTGTTGTTTTTGTGAAAGGATTGATCTGCTGAATGGGGGCAAACAATATCGCAACGAAATCCGCACACACGGTGCTGCCTGCCGGCTGGCGAGCCAAGCCAACGTTCGCTTGGAAATTTATTCCGCGCGCGTGTTCTACTGTCGACGATTTGACGTGGACCAAACAAAACGCACGTCGCCATATCGACGAGGCACGCCATTCGCATGCGCATGAACGCATTATGCGCCGTTCTTCGGATGAAAGCTGTGACAATATTGTTCCAACTTGCGCGCCTAGGATGCCTGCGATTCATTCGCCATCGGAAATCGCACCTCGGCCGACGACGCAACCCGACGAGTTAATAACCGAATCTACTGAATGAAAAAAGTTTATTGACCTACGGCTTTCGACGCCAGAACGAGATTCATTTATCGCGATTGCTAATTCCAGCCATTGATTTGCCTATGTCTTGCTAGCGCTTGCTGGTTGCTTTTTTGTGTCGGTCGAGCCTCGTAAAAAATTACGGCTAACTGACATGATGAATTGATGATGTCAGTCATGCGCTATGCGAAAACCATTAGCGGAAACTCCGAATTTTTGAACTTACCTTGAGGCATCCTACGGGCGGTACACCACAAATCTTCGTAAAAAATAACATTGAAAACAGCAATTTTCTAGATTATCATGGGTTACTACCTAACCTGGCAATGCGGTGTGACGTTAGTTAGTTTACGTCACCATCTATTAAGAACTTATATAAATAATGGGGTGAATTATGGGTTATGCACTGTTTTATATTTTAAGTTACGATACAACTAGTATATAGACAAAATTATGTGATATGGAATATACATTAAGACAGTAGTTTTAAAATGTAAGAAGTAGAGGTTAAATGTTAATAATTGTATTTGGGACACATTTGGTTCCGTTCGTAATGCGCATGATTTAATAAGCAACCGCGACGTCATCGCACTTTCTCTCACCTCGCCGTTTGTTTGCAACTGCAGCGTTCGAATGCTGTTTGCTCACTTGCTTAGTGTCTAGCGATTTCTTACTTAACCCAATATGCGCAACGTTTTTTTCTGTGGGCGAGTCAATATGCGATTGTTTCTCGGCATATCTATGTCAACTGCATGCATTTCCAGTTGTAACCTGGAAAACTGATCGTTAATTAAGGAAAATAATAATTTCAATCTGTGACATTTTGAAGTTTTTATACCTAAGATTTAAGTAAACTCTGACCTGGATATTAAGATTGGAAACGGACTTGATTGCAAAACTATTCAATATGCCACACGGTCAACCAAAGAAACGATTTTTGGAAGACGTTTAAGCATGACTCAACATAGCCACCTCGTTTAAAAACATGAGTAAAAGTCGAGTAGGTGGCGCTTTATTCGGATGACATTTATAGGAAAAAGAGATAGTTTATTACATCTTTTATTTGCAGTCAGACACGATTTGCAATTATCTCATTACGCCTTACTTCTCACAAGTGGGTTCAGTTAATTGCATAATTATTGAGTCATTATATGATTATACATTTATGAGTATTAAATTATTAGGGATTGAATTATCTTGTGATTCAGATATATTGGTTTTGTGTACTTAGTAAATATTTTAGCTAATGCTAATTTGCGACGCGGTGACATGTGATTATTTAGCGCTTACAGTTACTAAGAAATTTAAGAAGTTGCAAATATTATTAGTTGATGTGAACATTTCAACACGACAGGTGAAATAAAAGTTTGTGAAATCAGTTTTTAGCTGTTTGTTCCAAGTTAGTTTAATATTTAATATCCGGAGTTTATGGCACGAATTGTGACAACTTTTACAAAATCCCACACGCTGTCTTTGTTGAAGAAATTTCGATGCATTTAACCTCTCAACCTCAATTCAAAACCACTTTAGTGGATCCCATGTAGGTGGCACTTTATTAAGATGTCCTTTTAGTTAGAAGAGAAATGTTTCTTAAAATGCTTGACTTTTTTATAATCATTTATGTTTATCAAGCGATTTTAATTTTAGCATAAATACATCGGAAATCGAAAAAATATATACATTTTGGTTACCTAAGGTTAAATGAAGTGATGAATAATTTTGACCTTTAGCCAAATAACCTTAGATACAAATTAGAAAATTAAGCTAGATATCCAAGAAAATATATTAAATCCTAATTAAATAATTACATATTATAAAACCATTATAATATTCCATAATTCTACAATTCATTAACCTACGCAATCTTAAATTAACTGGTAATGGTTGCCAGTCATAGATTTACCAGATAATTTGCGCTCTATTCAGAACAGTATGAAATTAATTTAATTGCGAATAATAAAATTGAATCAAAATTTGAATGTACGTGGGCTGCACGTCGGTAAGACATTATAAATCACCACCGAAATTACCCGTCGACGCCGACGCTATCGCCGATGTTTCAATGTTTTGCATAGGTGGCCTCTATTTATGTTTGATATTTATAACGCTGGCATCAGCCGGCTTGCTCCAAACACATACACGTTGAAAATTATAATGTTATGCGTTTTTATGGAGTCGCAACTCCACGGCGAAGTCTACGCCTAGTCGTGTAATAGTTGTGCTGTGCTGACAAACCTTTGGACGTTATTTACCGAGGTAGCAAGGCCATTCAGCTGTGCGCTCCGCACTCCGGTTGCTATTTGTTGCTCGGTGAGCTAAATGTTAACCGGTAAATTGACGCCGATTTGCCGAAGAGTCCGCAGCGAGAGCATTCACGAATGTGCTTAAATGAATGCGCGCACGAATTTCTATAAGCTATAATTTCGAGCGCGAATCGAAACTGAAAACGCCAGTTTAATCACTTTCACGATTTTTATGCTTCAATCTGAATCATAGTTTAGCTGTAGGTACAAATTATGCAATAAATTATGTACTAATAGCAATTTAGAATTTTTATTACTAGAATTATTTTTCTTGGTCTACAATTTTATTGTTTTTTTTTTCCAATAATGTAAAGTTTTTGAAAACCTTCAAGAAATATTGATGTGCATAATAGGTTGCCGACTTGGTGACGTCATAACGTTATGCTATCAGTACCGTGGGCCTCGATTGTTTCTTTAAAAACAACTTTGGGTTGTGTCTGGTTGTTGGATGCGCTTGTGGTGACGTAATTTCATTTTTTATATTCCGACAACGTGCCACGCTCCTGCGCAGCACTGCAATTTACCTGGGCCCTGAAAGTCCATACAGTTCATACCTTCAAGTCATGTGACTTTTAAGAAACAGTTAGACGGGACCAGCGACGAACAATAGCTTCTTGCGCCCAACGACTTTCTTCTTTTTTGTGCATGTCAGTCATTTTTGTTTCATATTTTTCTGAACCTTCCAAACTTCAACTCTAAGAATTTTACTTTAATTTATTTTATTATATATTAGAATTTCTTTTTATTTAGTATATATATATAGAATTTTCTCAAATTTATGACGCATTTCAACTCAATCACACATATACACACGCTGATATCTAACGAGCCCTCAAACACAATAAAGCCGGAGATTGATCAGCGAGATTGTGGTTCGATTGTCATTAGATTAGAATCGGCCTGCAATTAAATTGCATTAACGGCTGTTTTATTTGTACGTCGGGCCGCGGGTATGCCTCTTTTATATAACCTTACATCTCGTCGTCGGCACAATGGCGGACTTATTAATGCCGAACGGTTGTTGCATTATGTAAGAGCTGCCGCGATATCATTACGAGGATACGCATCTGCGCTGCGCATCCCAGCCATTGCGCATGTGATTTGCACAGCGCTGCTCGAAATTTGCATTTCTTCTGTTCATTTCGTTCGGTTTCATTTCCCCGCGGCTGTATTTCTCGCGTTTGTGCTGCGCTATTGTTGCGCGCATGCACCACACTATTATGTGGCTCTATATGATCGGCACGTGAGCGTTGTTTTCGCTCGATTTTCCTAGCTTTTCACGCTCTCAACTAACGGCAATTTCGTGTCAATTAGTGCAAAGACACGCTTAAAGAGACTGGATAAATGCAGCGTGTAATCTCTTTTAGAATCAATTACACGATGCTCTGAACACATATTCAGACGTGCTACGAAAGGATAGCTTTATATTTGTAAATAACGCCATCTACTGATTTTGAGAAATACCTTCTAGAACTAAGGTACTGCATTAATATATTACATTACAAAATTAGTACAAAAGTATAAACATATTTAGTGTTAACATATCTAAATAAAAACTGAATTTAAAGTTAAATAAGCTAACACTACCTGCATATATTCAGTCTGAGGAGGTACAAAGTTCGTTGGGTTAGCTCGTAAACTATACAAAAACATATACACAAACGTATATTTTTTATCTACAATTATACTAATTCCTACAAGAAATATACCAAAAATAGATGTGTAACCCGAGATTTTATACTCAAATTACCCTCGCGAATCGCTCACGATGCACAACCGTCGTTTATGATAATTGTTCACTACCGGTAATTACGCGGATACGCATATTACGCGGCGCATGTGCAACTCTACAGATGCAACCAACAAAAAGGAAAGCAAACATAATGCCATACGATACGCATGCACCTTGTTGCTGCCCACAGCGGAGAGCAAAAAGTAATCAATTACATATATTGTTTCACATCCCAAATAATCAAACGCATCAAATTGTAAATCTAAAATTACCTACCACAATTACCTGCGCGCGAGCGTAAACATCAAGTGAAAGAAAAAGCTGAAAAGCATAGCGTTAGAAGAAATGGAAAAGAAACGCATTGACCATACGCACGAAAGTAATTTGTGTTGCTCTAGAAGGCAGGGAAACTTGACTCCAATGCGGCTCCACTTTGTTGCACCGCGTGCGATATAAATTCAAGCCTGTAATTTAAATCAGTTACAAACGAGGGGCGATTATTAATGATAATAAAATAAAAAATAAAATTACGCCAATTAACGCGTTATTCGCACAGGCAATTATTTGTGGATAGCCTGTGAATCCAACAAAGTTAATGTTTTGTGCAATTGCATGAAATATAATACTTGTAATACAGCACAACTCCTTTAATCCGAACTGAATTATGCATGGCTGATTCGTATTATCATAAAGTTCGGATTACCGAAGCAATGACAGAAATTATTCATTATTATAAAACTAGAAGAATTTCCGCATACCCAATAAAGAATTCTATATCTGAAAAGTGAACATACCAAAAATCAACTTTACTTACTAAATATAAATAACAAAAGATAATTCTTAGTTTTTTAATGTCATATATTGGAATTTTCCACATCGTATTTTGTCGATAAACATGTCACTGTACTGCCCGTCTTTAATTCTTAATTATCTTGATCTTTTCTTTAATAAATAAGTAATGTGTTTTCTTTTGGAAGTCATCTTGATTTTGAATACCAAAGCAAGTTTAACCGAGTCATAGTCAAGTCTCTAATAAACAATGAAGAAAGCAGTTTTTACTCTACATATATTAAATAATGGATTTTTCACATGTTTGTAGACAAACAAATTAATTTAAAGGATACCTTGTACTAATTATAAGTACAAGTATACTGCAAGTAATAGCGTTTTGAGCGTTAGATATTCATCTATAAAAATGTGTATCAGGAAGTCGAGACTAATTTCTTCTATTTTTGTTTGTTTGAATAGTTTTTTCCATGAATAGGTTAATAACTACTAAATTATAAGCAATATTACTTTCCTTAACATTCTTCCATAAATTCTTCGTTAATTTGGAAAATTTCATCTTTACTTATTTCTAAAATAGACTGTAGCATTGAACTTATTTTATTTTTAAACAAAAATGAAATTAGAATGGTTATTATTATACCCAACATTTGTTAATTCTGTACGAAGTTTGCCGGATTAGATTAAGTATAAATAAAAATTCCACTTTTTAAAAGTAGGAAAGTAAACTTGACACTAGCCTCACTTTGTTGTACCGCTTGTAATATAAATACAAGCCTATAATTTAAATCAGTTACCAACGAAGGGCACTTATTAATCCAAAAACATCCATGCCCATTAGCTTGTTATTTGCAAAGGAAAACACTTGTGGGCAGTCTAAAGAGGCAACAAAGTTCATTTTTCATTATTCTTTATGTTCCCTCATAAAAGCTATCTTTTTACCCACAACGCCTCACAATAGTCTAAGGAGTAATTAAAGTTTAATTAGGTTTAATGCCCACATGCATTTGATTAAGATTTATAAGAAAATATAAAATGTTTATCTTCAGAAAAGCATCCGATTCTTTTCATATCCTTGCTTAATTGAAACCTTTTTTTACGCATGCGTTTTACGACTTGTGTGTGCATTGCAGAGCGAGAAAAAGTAAAGGACCAGCTGACCTCGTTCGCGTTTCACTGCACGTCGAAATGTGATTGAATCAGCCGGGCGTTTTGTGTGTCTGTGTGTGTGTGTATGCGCAGCGACTCAATTGCAAGCGCAACCGGTTCGAAATGCGTGATGCGAAAAGCGCGCACATCAACCGACACCGATGGGTCAAAATGCCAATTTAGCCATCCATTGCGCTGCGTGTGCATGCGCCGGGCTTGTACATTCGGCGATGCAAGAACGAATCCTCCTTTTTGTATCGGCGGTCGGCGGAGCGTTATTGTCTTGGCGTTTGCGTTCCAATTTTATGATGCTGCAACGGCTTCGTTTGCATACGCCGCGCGCGCGCACGCCGTGAGTTTGCAACGCATGCGTTTTACGAGCGCAGACCGTTCGTCTTCTTTAATTGTTTATTTTTTTCCGACCGTAGCGGGCATACATATTGACCTAGTCGTAAAGCGTTTATGCGTCTCGCACTTCGCTCGAGTTTAAGGCGTCTTAAAAACACATCTAGTCATCATTTGAGGTGCATTATAATCAATCACAGCAAGAGAGATGCTCCAATATTACATTACGTAACGTAAATGAACTATTATTAAATTGACCAAGCCGAGTTTGCACAGCGCAAAAAATACATGTTATGTTAATTCATTAGTTGAATAATGTTCCATTATATATTTATACAGAGTTTAATCTTCATTAATCAGGTAAAGAAATGAGTTCTTCACTATAGCAATAAAGATTTTCTTACATCTCTCTCTCTCTTTCTCTATAGAATGATATTGCGCCGTTTTGTATTTGGCATTTTATTACTTGCATCGATGAGTACCTATATATAGCGTAAGTTTAAGATAGTTGGACTGCATTTTCATTTTTCGCCTAATAAAATATAATATACATGTATAACTCTAAAGAAATGTATTAACCATTTCAGCTGTTTTACTGATCTCTTTGGAAGTTATCATTTATTTTTTTCCGCTTGTCCATCTCGGGATAGATCCCATATCTTTTTTTGTTGATAACTATGTTTCCCACAATAATCTTCATTCCAGTCACTTTCATCAAGATTATTGTTCAAAATTGTATCAATATTGTCAGATTCTATGGATGATGTAACTTCTTTTTTACTTTTGCGTTCTCTATAATATTTTCATAATTATTTTTTCTTTATAATCACTTTCTCCATGTAACTCTGCGTAAACTCGTTTTTCTTATTTAATATTGGTCTCTTTTCTTTTCTTGCTTCTTTTTTTTGCTCCGACTTGTCTAAATTTACTGGTCTATCTGTTCAAATTGTAGGGAATAGATGGACCAGCTTTGCGTTTACACTACAACGCTACTAGCACTCCCTTAGGTTGTAATGAAGTATATATTCAAGTTATAGCATTGATCTAAAGGGGTCCGTACACGATCAGTAATAATGTCAATATTTTATAGAATTGACATTAATAATGACCGTGTAGAATCTAAATATTGAAATGACGTCCATTACGTTATGTGCAATGTGGATACTGTCATTATTGGTACTGTCAGTATTACTGATCGTGTACGGACCCCTTAACGTCGAAATGATTTAAACTGACTTGTCACATAACAAAGAAATTTAATTTAATACAAAACATTGTTTAACTAACCAAAAAAAAAACAAACAAAAAAACTAAGCGTGGGCATGTATACACAACAACAATATATTCCGTTAACGATTGCAGCGCTGTTGTGGCAGAATTCCGAATTCTTTGACTGGTTCGTCTATCTTTTCTATAGGGTTCAATTTCTAAAATTAACAAACCAACGTATGTATTTATTTTTACCGACAAGCGTTAATATTGCATTTTATTCTACTCATCAAAAAAATGACGTTCTCGCCATATAAATCATCACTTTCATTTGCACCGTTTTTCGAGTGGAATTTCAAATATCATTATTTTGTATATGTTTTATGTTTTATTTTGTTATATTTTACAAAATGCATAACTACCTAAATTTCGTAAAGCTTTTAACTGCTGTTATGCCAAGTGTTAATGAATCATTCAGGACCAGCAATTATATATATATTTAAATTTTGTTTTTTAGTGGATAATTTGGTGTAAAGATATGTATTTCAGAATAAAATTAATTAAGAGCCAGTTAAGAAAAAATACTACATTACAAATCTCATGTTACACACTTTAGTCCGTGATAATCTCTGATACTTTTAATCCTATGTTAATGTTATATATTTTATTATTTTTTATCTTCTAATTCAGACTCAAATGATTTAATATTTGTCATTCTGAATCTAAAGATTTATAATAATTTAAAGCAATAACAACAATTATTTGATTAGGACATGATCAAGTGTCATAAATGAATGGAGAAAAATTTAGTAAATTGCAAGTTAACCATACTTAGATAAATACCTATTTACTATAAAATATTGCGAAAAGCAATATTTTCCATTTTTATGATTGAACCATGACATTTCTGTAAAGCCTCAGCATATAAATAACATTTTATTGCTTACTTTTAATGCCACATTCTTAAACGTATAAACCTAAAAAAAATCACAAAAAGTACCTACTCATTTCTTCTAATATTAAATTCAGAGAAACATGAAAATCTTGATATTTTTATATAAGACAGTATCAAAGCGTTTTACACCTAGTACTCAAATCTATGCGTGGTATGTAAATTAATGAATGCAACTAATTCGTCTGGCAGTAGACGCAGACGACCGGCCCACGAAGACCCACGAAAGACGATCAATCTTAATCCTCATTAGTCAATGATGATTATTGCAACGGCTTTCACGGCCTACATATATACTGACCCGCCGCCGACTCACACACCAGCCTCACATGATATCAAATTGTGTTAGGCCTCAGCGAACTCCTAAGCCCTACTTAGAAACGTAACCTAAAACTCCCAACTCCTCCTTGGAGCTGCGGTTGCTAGACTTTCCAATTGTTTCCTCACAACACCACGTAAATGTCGTGGTAACTTCGTAATAAAGCAGGGAATAAGATATAATATCGTATTTTAATGGCGTATAAATGTTAAGGTCGTTTAGGTAGATTAATGCATTGTTGGATGCGCACCAGCGCCGCGTGCGCACCGAATGGAAAGTCATAAATTCTTCCCCAGACTCAGACCGCCGATGCAACGTCGGCGATGATAATTTAAGCAGCTAGGGTGCTGACTCGATAGACGCATCCCACGACTGACCAATATCCTACAATAACCTCTGTGACTTATTACGGAACAAGTAATCTGAACACAGTTTTGTCTCCCACAAGACCTGTTCTTGTTTTACATACTTTTACATAGAAAGCGTTACATTTCATTGCATATAGTATAGGATAGTATATAATATAATACAATATTATATAAAAACCGTAATAAAAAATAAAATTTTGAACTGTTCACTTCTGTATAAACTTTCTGAAATGAAATGAAATAAAATATCTGACTCACAACGCCTGCTTACAAGAGAAATTCGCATTGATGGCCCTTTTATGGTAACTTAACATATGTTTTATACTTTCTCTCTCCGGTAAGCTGAAACTGTGTCTGACCCATGTGACAGAAGAATCGAGAGATTCTTATTGGGAACACAAAAAGTGAAATTAAATTAATACAAAGCAGCAAAAAACGGGTTTGTGGCATTCCAACTTTGTTGACTGCGACGTATACTTAACGGTTTAACATTCGCCGAGGAGATTTGAGTACCGTTAGTCTGAAGCTAAATGGATCATTTCGATATTTTAAGATTTATTCGCATTGTCAGCGTGGAAGTGAACGAAGATAAATTTTCTTGATATATTGGCTGGTTTGTGTTCAGCGCAATGATTTATGCTGATTAATATCACATTTTGCAGATTGAGGTTTTCCAGCTTGTATTCAGATTCTTTTTTCAGTTTCAGAATTACTTTCATGACTTTTATTTGGAGTTTTCTGGTCCTGGTTTGTTGAAGCAGAACTATGTGTAGAATGCAAGCAAGTGTAATTACGGTAAATCTACATACATTTTCTAGACATAGGAGTTGAGAATAATGTTCGTGCGTAACAATTGTGATGCATTGAGGTATTCTCGGCGTTTTGTTTGTGTTTTTCTGCGCGCCGCCGCATATGGCAATTTATGGCGTAACAGCAATTATCCTCAATTGATAAATCCGCGCAGCGAATTTATGTCCGCTTCAGTCGCCCATTGAACGGCCGTTAAATTGTAGAGCGCTACAGCGAGAAAAGATGAGGTCCTTAAATTACGTCTCCGCATGTATGACGCTCATTTACACCGCACACAAACACTGCGCAACTCGTTCTTTTACAGACGCATCGTGTTACCAAACGCACACCCCGAAGGATATACGTAAATCGAGCAATAGAAAAATTGTAATAATGTGGGCTGGCTTCGCGGTGTAAATTTACGCCGATTAAATGCGACGCGATCCACCGGCGAATGTAATACTCTGCAATTATTGCCTCGCTAGCAATAAATTTATGCCGATTTTTCCTGCAACTTTGTTGCGCTCATTTTTGTAGCTTCTACAGCGTTGTTGTTTTACGACCTGACATGAGCGTCTTCTTCGGCGGATGTCAAACGCAAAGCGCATATTTGCTTAATGGTTTTCGCACGATTTTTACCCGTGCATTACTAGGGTAATAAGATTGTGTATAAAAGATATTAGCGTTTTTAGCACATTCGCGAGTTAACAACTGCTAAAACATATCTCCATAGATTCCTTTTGTGCGCGTGTGTAGCTCGAAACGCCAACGGTGCTTAATTCTTCTGCTTGCTGCGCGTTTGTGGTGGTTTTAGAAAACTGAATGATGTGGGAACGTGTGCTGAGATTTTCGTTGATGATTCTGTGCCCGCGAACGGTGCGCTTATGAATATGTTGCATAATTAAGCTGGGTGTCTATTGTTCGGGTTAATTTTACGGCGTCTATTAGGAAAACCGCATATTGTGTTTCACCATTCAAAGCCGTCATCTCTGGTGCTTAGACGCAGACAATTGAAAAGATCCGTTTCCGTCTCGTCTTTTATCTGGAAGGCTTGCCTTTCAATTCAAGTTCATGTTATTCGCATCGTGATAGAAATCTTAAACATTTATATGCATAGCTAAACAAAACAATCACATGGATTTAAGTCAATAAGTCAGGGTTGATTTAGGTTGGGTTTGGTTTAGCTTGGTTAGGTTAGGATTGATATAACTGGATGTCAACAGTGATTATTATAGGTTGGGACATAATAAGGTTAAGGTTAAGTTAGGTTCAGGTAAATCAGGTTCGATTAACAAGCAGTTTCAAATTGTGACAACTATGGTTTGAAGACACTATATATTGGTTCAAATATATTTTAACGTCGCGTCGATTGGATAAGGTTAAATTGGTTAGGAACAAATCAGAACAAAATGAATAATAATAGATGTTTACTATTCTTGTAATGAATTATTATGACAACAAATTCGGATATGTTGGATTTATTTTCGTCGAATTAGGTTAGGTTAGGTTTGAATACGTTATGATAGGTAATGTCTATCTTCCTATTTTTCCAAGTAACAGTATGTCATGTTTGTTTTTGATTATTTAAAAAATATACTATTTAAATATTTGTAGTATTGCTCGTGTTTGATGTCACTATGTACCTAATTGTTTAATTTTTCTCCTTCAGAACTCGATTAATTATCACATTCAGCCTACCTGTTTGTGTGCAGCCTGCGCTAATGAATACACTTTAAACATGTACGCGTGGGCATGTGTGCTGCGATAACGATGCCACCAGTCGGCAAATGCTGTTGTTTGTGTATTTGTTTATATGTGTGCGCTTTTTCATTGTACGCAATTACATAATAAATGACGGGTGATAAATCACACTTGCGCGCGCACTGTGCGGCAACTTCTACCGCGATCAAGGTAACTAACTGTACAGTGTCTTCCTGCAGTCCGGTATCGTCCCACAATCAAAATTAATTTGTACGTGTTTGCCAGTGTTGGTTTTTGCCATTTGATCTCTCCAGATTTGCGGTTGCGATTTTATCAAAGTCTTAATTAAGCAGCCATTACTTACAGCACCGTACACATACGTACGGTAACAACTGTGAAAGAGTGGCTTGGTTTTTGCTTTCTGGAGAAATTATTGTTTCACGGCTATCTTCAGCATTAGAAAGGAATTCTTAATTTAGTGTTAATTTCGAGATAATTACGTGGTAATTAGTGATGACTAAATAGGCGCTGAATTGGTAATAGTTTGCAATTATTTTGCGTGGTTAGAAACTGTTTTTATGATGATCCTTTGCGAGATCATCACCGAAAATAACCGGTTACGTTATTGGAATAAATTGTAGGTAATTTATATACTTGAAGTTTTAGTCAATAATTTTAAATCTAGAAACATTAATATTAATATCACTTAAGAAGTCGTTATTGGGAAGGAAATACATATTTTTGTTTATTTACATTTGAATAAATAATGTAAATGTTTAAATTTGCATACTATACAAATAGTTATTCCCAAAGGTATCTATTATTAAAATTTGAATCAAATTAATAACTCCTTATTAGATTACATTTTAATTTGACATTTATTAACAGACCAGAGTGTTAATATTTAAGTGCTTTATAGCGTTTTATGTTGACTAATACATATTTATAAAATTGGATAAAACCTTTAACTTGTCTTATTGTTGTTGTTATTTATTATAACAAAATTTGAAAATCTATATGCTTTTACGTAAAATAAATTACATCTTTAAAAAGTTATATCGGTACGACTATGGCTATCGGTTTCTTAATTCGTACCACCTTTAGCGCAAGTCGTAGCTTTAGTTAATAATAACTAAAACGTATTTTATATTAATCTGTTTACATAACACATGGGTATTCATTTAGTAGAAACATCACACAACATGCAAAAACATTTGAACATTTTTTCTAAATGCTATTATATTTGCCCATTGTATTTGCCGTAAAACACTCAATTAAACAAGATGTAGTATGACTTACGACATAGCAAAATTAAATTTATGTAAATTCTAGTGAGTTTATCTTTAATAAGAAAAATAATGTTATTCGAAAAAAACAGAGAGGGGGTAATATAGATTTGACTGATTTGACGTCAATCTGGTCTTTTATCGCATTTAGAAGTAAATTTTTGGTTTCATTTGACCATCTTTTCTTACTAACACCTGCTCTTGTTCTTTTTTGCGTCTCCATTGTTACTAATATTAAAATAAACAAATCAAACATAATCTAGGCATTTCATCTGACATTTGACATT
>JAODGA020010743.1:0-13306 GCA_027574885.2 Drusilla canaliculata | reverse complement strand
CCAGCTGCCGAGAGACACGCTCACCGCGCGCCGCGCTCGTATATTAATGCTACAAAAACGTCGAGATATTTAATTATATGGAGTAAGATACTAGGTACTACCATATTACGCATTCCAGTGGCCGCTGCTGCTGCTGCTGCTGCGGCGGCAAGCCATCGTCTGCACTCCTGGCACAAGCAGAGAAAAAGACGAAGACGCCAGCCAGCTATGTGTCTGCTGCCTGACAATTTATATACATATTACATATTTAAGAGACAGCTTAACAGCGGGCGCGCAGGTAGCCGGAGAACAAAACAGTAGACAGAATATGAACATTTTTATTCAAATGACCCCGGCGTGGCTTCTTTTTTATATCAATTATGTATGATCAGCTAATCAGAGGTCTGCGTGCCCATGCGAGTCCTGCTGCACTGCTTGCGGGATGCCCTGCTTGTTGTTGTTGTTGTTCCTGGTCGTAGTTTGCTGATGGCTGTATGTTGTCAATGCCAAACGTACGAAGAAGGCTCGGGTATCGTGGCCGGCTGCATGCCTGCTGTTGCTGCTGTTTTCAAGTCGTTACTGGAGCCTGGACGGCGCGGGGGGGCACTCCGGCGAGCGAGCCGCAGCTCTTTTTATGGCTTTTGCTCTCTTTGTGACTCCTCGTAAGCGCATTGTGTACGTGTGTGTGTATCTTGCGCAGTTGCTACCTGTGTTACACCGCACGATCCGGGCCGGTCGCGCGGCGCGCGCCATGCACGCCTGCCCGACCTGCCACCGCCCGACCGCCCCCCGCGCGTCCCTCTCTCGTGCGCTCGCATCGCCGGAGTCTCGGGCCCCGCGTCATGCTCGTCGCATTCCACAGCCGTGGACCGACACGATCGCCGTCGTGCGGGGAGCGCATTCTTGCCGTCCATCCTAAATCAACAGGTTCGCTTCATTATCATAGGCCTCGCGAGAGAGCCGGTGGAGATGTGCGTGCGCGCCCGCCTCTCTCGCACGCTCTTGCTCCTCTCTTCGTATGCTGCACATCTTTTCATCGGCCTTTATATATATATTTTTTCCTCTTCGTCGCTGCGTGTCAGCGATGCGAGATGCAGATGTGCCTCTTTTTCCGCCCGGGGGACGCCGCGCGCGGTGAGACGCACGAGGAGCGTGTTATATAATGAACGAACAAAGAGCCACGACCAGCGCGGATAGGGATCAACGTCGAGATACACGAATTCCACGCATTCTATACAAATTTCCCAACTGTGATTAATTCATTCAATTTGGGGCCATGTCTACTACTGCATATTTGATCAGTTTGATCCGCGGGCTGGAATTACGTTCCAGTTACTCACAAGTTCGTCTTGGTCGCGCAAAAAATATGCGCAACGTAACATACGCACTAATTAGCTATTTATCCCGCAATTAAAAAAGAGAAAATGGATTTCTCGAGATTTGTGGAGATCTCCACGGCGAGGCGACGTACTGGAGCCATGCGCTGTAATTACGCCGACTTGGTAATTTCTTCGGCTCCGAGATTCCTTGTCCGCGGCCGGCTACGTCCCCGTCGCGGCTACTACCAAGAGGCCCAAGACAGTCGTAAACAACACTGATCAAAGTAAATCAATTTGTACGTTCGAAATTTCTGCCTTCGTGCGCGCGCTCGCTCGTGGGCAATTTGTAAACTCCCCGGTCATTTGAATGCAACGTTGTTGCATTTCTTGTTCTGTAATTTACGTTTGCCTTTGGTTGTGGGCAGCGCGGCGCGGCGTGGCCCGAATTGCATAAATGCATTGGCAAACAATTTCTGCGCGTTTTATTTTTAGTGGCGCGTGTTGTTGTTGTTGTTGGGTCTCTCGCATTTTTTGCGCGCGCAGAGAGCGACGCGATTAACTTACTCTCGCTTGCTGTAGTCCCCATCGTGCAAAGAGAGAGAGAATATGCGCGAATAAGAACAACAAGGCGCAACGGTACACGCGGGAGATTGGCGGCGGTGGCTCGCGCCGAAGTGCGCATGAAGAATGGGCGGCTGCTGCTGGTGGAGCAAGACGGCCGCGCAAGAGCCGCCGATGGGGAAGCGCGGTGAGGGGCGGCGCGCGCGCGGAGGGCGATGCAATGTGCGCAGCTGGTCCCCGCTGCTGCTCTTCGGGGCAGCCGCGAGATGCGAAGATGTTGGGTCCGGTCCCTCTGCGCATCTCGAGCGTGCGCGCGCGCGCGAGCGCAGGTAGAGAGGAGAGGTCGGGCAGCGTGAATCCTTTGAAATGCCACACAATGCTGGCCCGAGGCTGTGAACTCGTGGAATGCACACACGGAAATTAAAGTGGCCCGGACCGGGGTGCGAAGGACGGACCAAGGCCGGTTCGGCCGGCTCAGTATCCGCCGGACCGGGAAGCCTCTCGCGTGCGCGGTCGCTCGCGCACACACACGCTCTTCGGCCAGAGGAAGACGACGAGCGCACACGCAAAGTCCACGAATATGTGGTGCTACGTGCGGCTGCCCGCCGATCGGCTGCAGGTGCACACGCTGCCCGCCACACTGCATTCCAGCGTGCCGCCGCCGGCCGCCGACGCGCCCGCATACCAAACGCTGCCCGCCTCCTATGTGATCGCCAATCAACGTCGCGATTTTCGAAATTTCCGCGAGTACGCCGCGTACCAGTATCAGTACCAACAGAATAGTGCCCACTATCACTACCATCAACAGCACCATCACCATCATCGGCAACAAAAGCATCCACCGCAAATTCCATACGGATATGAATTTGTAAGTGCCCTTATTCCGGAGATAGTGAAGTGAAAAGTGTCAATTTTGGATTATCAACGAATTTATTTTATCCCGATAATATTTGTATATTGGTACCATGGTACTAACTTCAACGTGAAGTGGTAGTAAGCTAAATGTTGTTCTTTCTTGTTTGCAGGGCAAAAAAGAAATTTATGAAGTAAAGTCACAGAGATTAATATTGGCCCAGGATGAGTACAATCACTTGAACAATGCGCTGGCAACGCTGACGACGTCGCGGACGAGCTGTAAGTAATCTCGCGCGCACTATCCATAAAACATCATGCTAATTATACATTCATGCCCCCGCAGTGTGTTCATCTACAAGTAGCGTTAGTACAAAATATGATCCGGACCTGCTCAAGTCCGACGTGGCGATGGCCAAAAATAGAGTGTCCAGGTTGAAGTCGGAACTGGAACGCATCAAGACCGAGATGCTCTACACGCAACGAGGCGTGGATACGTTATCAAAGTAGGTTGCATCACTCTGCTTCGTGGAATTTTTTTCATCAATGCATTTTTTAATTTTTTTCCTCGTGTTTAGTGTGGAGCATAAATTGAACAGTAGTCAGGGAACATGCTACAATATAACGGAAGCACAGGCAATTATGACGGAGTTGCGGAACATTCAAAAATCGCTTTCGTGGGGCGAGAAGGAGCGCTCCGAGTTGATGCAATCTCTAGCGAAGCTGAAAGATGACCTCACCCGATTGCAACTCTGCGAGGAGAGCTCCCCGGACGTGTCGACGCTGAGTTTACCACAGGAGAAGTTCAGCACGGCATCCCAAACAGAGTTATCATGTGTGTTAGTGCCCATTGGAACTCGATTGGCCGAGATGGCTAAAAAGCGTTTGGAGTACGACGAAGCGCGAAAGACGGTGCAGCATATTCAGCAAAAGTTGGCGGACCTGGAGGAGAAGGTGCAACCCGGTCAGGTTGAATCCGATCAGGAGCGATTGCTCTTGTTCCAGGAGAAGGAACAACTGCTTCGGGAGCTGCGGAGTATCACGCCGCGCACTCGGAGTAAAGAAGAGATGAGTGAGATCCAACTGGAATGTAAAAAAATCGAGGAGGAGTTGAACAAGGCGTTGGAAATGTCGAATAGAACGATTGCTGATCGGGTGCGAACGCACGAGGAGAAGCAGTTGCTCCTGCAGCAATTGCGCGATGCGCTCCGCTCGATGACGCAACTCGAATCTCAGCTGAAGAGCCTCTCGTATAGCACGCTATCGGCGAGCAGCAGTTCTAGTCTTGGTTCGTTGTCGACGACCAGCAGCAAGGGTTCGCTGAGCTCGGGCCTCAGCTTCACGGACATCTACGGGGGCCCGCAGTTCAGTGGTTCTACGACATTAGTGGATAAACCTGTTGATATGGTCGACCTGCATCGAAGAGTGGAGCGACTGCTGAAGGGTAGCGACAGCATCATACACACGCCCTCGACGGGCCGATCTCAGCCGTCGCTCTCGCCGCGCAGCTCCCTCTCTTCTGTCTCCCCGCCCATCTCGCCGATGTACGAAAATGTGCAGTGCGCCAACCCGCCCCCGGCGTACGACCAGATCGAGAGAGATCGCATGCTGCAGTGTGATCTCGCCATGGCGGAACGCATTGCTGATTTGCGCATCTCCAACCCCCTGCACGGTAGCAGTGACTATGGCAACAGGTTGCCGCTGGGGTTGCCCCCACATACGGATTTGCTCGATGTGAACATGTCGCAGGGCTCGGGATTGGGCAGGCCCGGCGCGCGGCATTCCTATGAGAGTACCACTATCGACCCTCCCCTGTCGCCGATCTCGGAAACACCCCCGCCCATGTCGGATCATGATGAGGGTTTGCAGGGGGCAACGTTGAGTCGGACGAGTTCGTCGGGGACGAATACACGATCGGTGAGCGCAGCTGTTAGTGATGAATCTGTAGCTGGAGACAGTGGGGTCTTTGAAGCTTCAAACAGGAAGAATAGAGCTAGTGGATTCTTTGATGCCAATGACGTTATCGACACTGCCCAAGTACAAATCAAATTCCGGTATATCTTCGCGTCGAATATTTTGACGATATGTATCGAGCGGGCGAGGAACTTGACTGCTCTCACATTATCTGAAGACTCTGAAGTGTAAGTTAAAAAGACACTCGCTAAAATTTGAATACACGATATTAATTGTTTTGAATTTTAGGTACATTAAAGTAATATTAGTCCCAAGTTCACGATCAGTTGTCTATGCAACAAATGCTGTGAAAGATCTGCGAAAACCAACGTTCGGAGACATCTTTAAAGTATCAATACCACCGAATCGGATTCACACGAAAACTCTTCAGATCAATGTGTGGTCTAAATCCGAGAATCGGCCTGAAATATGTGTGGTAAGTGTTAAGTCATTTCGTGGTAACAATCATTCTTCAACATGATTTTTTAATCACAGGGTTGCGCTCAAGTCAGTTTAGCCGACTACCATCCTGAAAACAGCTCGCAAAAGTGGTATAATATTTTATCGCTCCACTACATGGAACCCACCGAGGACGAATCTCGTCTCGCGCATCTCAAGCAGGAATCGGATATTTCTCTCTATCGCGACAAGTCTGACACGGATATCATGGGTTTGGGCATGGGTTATCGCTCGAAGATTAGCGGAGCGAAAGAGGAGAGCTCTGACGACTCAACTATCATCTCGTCGCAAACGTCGACGCTTACACGCAACCAGGAATGTCTTCCGGCGATTGACATTGCTTTCGAGGCCTTCGAATACGGTAACGACGAGCCAAGCGATGATGACGAGGAGGAGGACGACGAAGATGATGAAGATGTGGAGGCTTTCTTAGCGGCCAAGATCGACGAACTTGGCACGCTTCCGGAGGATTGCTGCCAGGAGCACGAACATGATGAGGATTGTCTTGAGTACTCGGATGCGCAGACGAACACTGAGTGTTCCTTTCAGCCGGACCATGCGAAGCAAATTAAACTGGCTGCCGGTGGCACGATCGAAGAGCGCGGTGCGATCAAGCGTTCGCAGACGTTTACGCCGAGCGCCGCTGTGAACAAGAATCAATACATCTGCAAGCTAAACCGCAGCGACAGCGATAGCGCGATGCCGCTGTATCGGCGCGGTGGCAATCCATTCCAAAGAAATGCGGTCGAGCGGCGCAGTCTGCGCTTCCGGAAGCACTCCGGATCGATGGCGACCCTCTCGCGCAAGAGTCAAACGCATCTACCGACAACGGCGCGCACGTCCATTGATCTCGAGCTGGATTTGCAAGCGCAGCAAACGCGGCTGATGATGCTCGAGCAGGATCTGACACATCTGCGCGGGCTGAAGCAGAAGCTGGAGAAGGCTCGAGATCACGGCGATGCGGATATGGCGGCGTGGGTGCTCGAAGATAAGCATTTCTTGAATCTAGTCGCGCAGGCGGAGAGTGATCGTTTCGGACGGTCCGCCGAGGAAAAGAAGGTTGATCGATTGCTGAAGAAGGTATCGAAGGAAATTTACAAATTGCGGAAAACGAAAGCAGGAAATGGGAAACCAGACGTAATTTCATTCAAGTAAGTTTTGATCATTGTCGAACAGTGTTTAACTTTATTATTGCGAATCTCTTGGTATGATTATTAACAATGAATCAATTTTTTAAAGGGAGAAAATGGCGTTTTTCACAAATTTGAGTTCGAATGTGCCGTTCTTGCCTTCCGACCAGTGCCACCAGGACGACACTAACGTCTCAGCGATGGCAACAGCATCGACGCGGGAACTTTTCGATGGCTTAGAGTATGCAATGTGTTCGACGTCCACGTCAACGCTGGATGTGCGTGCCAACGCCGACGTTGACGCCAAAGACAGTAAACAAATTAGAGATAAGGCTGACGGCGTGGAATCGAGCCAGAATGCGGAGGAGCCCACCCGCTTCGAATACGTCGTGGATCGCGTTCGGGGTGTGGAGGTGTAAATTGTTAGCACCTACAAGTAATTGAACATTTGGGACACGAGATGCATGGGCAGGATTGTAAAAACCTGTTTTTAATCGTTGTTTGGCGGGCGTAAAAAGTGTACATAAAATTTTATTGTTGCCACATAATATGCTAAATGAGCAAAGATGAGTGAATGTAATTTATTACATATCAGTATGAATGTTGAACAAAGTTTTCCTTTTTTTTTTGTAAATTTTTTTATGTAAATGAATTAGCGATGGCACTCACACCCATATACACAGAAAGATAAATTATATATATTTAAATAGAGAGTACGTATAAAAGATATATTTTCAAAACAAGTTGTAAAATGTATAGTAATGATAATTGAACTAGTTGCATCTATTGAATGTTTATTGATTGTATCATTGTGATTACGTGCCTTAAAAACGAAACAAATTGAGATCTGAGTCTGATGCGGAACACACGTAAAAGGGGAATAATACTCAAAAACGTACTTTGTATACAAAGCTCTAATATTATGCGCATTACAATGTTCTGCATCCAATTTCCAAGTATTGTTGTTGATATCTTCTGTTTTTTAAACGTCCTAACGTGTAATCATCTTCTGTTACCACTCTACTCTGTTTTAAAGTTTAAAGTGTTTTTCTTACTTGCAACTGTTACTGTCGAGCAAAAAATACTTTACAAATCGCATTGTATCTGTGTGTCTTACTATTAAATGTTGGAGTTCTTATTATATAAAAGTTACGTTTGGCTATATTAGCTAATCTGTATGTCGTAAATTATGTAAAATTGAACGGTATCAAATGATGAAACAAAATACGCAATAATATAGTAAAATATATTTGTTGTCGATCAATGATCAATTATTAGTGACTAGTGATTTTTTTACTTGTGTATTATATTGTAAATAGTTCTCAGAGTTAGAATATTAGCGCAATGATGGACAATATAGAGAAGGAAATATTTGTTACATATTGCTGTAAACATGTGCTAAAAAATGGAAATTTATATTTTTAGTATTAGATAAATTATAGCGCGATCCTATAATTATATATTGTTCATATAAATACAAAATGAATTGAAGATACTTTTGTTTTGATATTATTAAACTTTTCTAATGTTTCTTAATAGCTTTAATTGTCTGTATTATATAGATGTCTATTAATTTAGTTTTAAATTAAAACTACTGAAGTTTCATTATTTAAAAACCTTTTGCATTTAGAGACATCTCGTGTTGAATGGTTTGAACTGATGAACTATAATAGCAGGAAGTTACTTTTGCTGCGTTCGGTAATTCACCTCCGACGCTTCAAACGCCTCGATCTGCGTTCAATGATTCAATATAAGCTCTCTGGGCACATCTGCTCTTTGTCGGTAATTGAGTATTTGAATTTAAAAACGTTTTTGATGTATTTTAAATCTTCATCTTAAATTATATCGATGTACAGTGCTGCACTGACAATCAGTACAGTACACTGTAGCGCCACTACTGAATTTTGTGAGAGTATTGTTACTTGAGCACATAAAATTTTCTTTTGCAACCGGTTTTATTCTTTATTCATTGTTCATTGTTTCTCAACTTTCTCAAACTCCCAGAATTTAAAGCTTTGTTATTGTTTGTAACAAAATTTGAACACAAGATTCTATTAAGTTTATGTTGATTGATTAATTAAAGTGATCATTCAAGTATTAATGTTTTAATAAATATGTTTACATTCAGCATAAAATTTTTAATACTGAACGTAAACAATAAATGATTTAATCATTTTAAATGAAATTGATTACAATAAATAAAAATGGCTGTTATAATTTTTAGAATTTGATTTGTAAGCAAAGCTTTATTATTATTCAACAACATTATTCAACAATTTATGAATATTTTTATGCCCATATTTGCTACATCAAACTTCTTCAATTTACCATGTCACATTTTTGTTTTCCTACTACAACCTGAATTTTAAAATTTTAAAATTTCTTAATATGTTAAATGATTTTCTTTTACAACTCGGACAACTTTTAAATTTTATTTAAATGTTTATGTAAATTCAAATTATCGTATATCTTGTATCTGCTATGTCGCATTTATGCTATCCTGATGAAACGTTGACTATCACTAGTTTTTTAAATTTTTTTGTACAAAATAAATTCACACATACGCTTGAAGTTAAAAATTCAACTTATATCTCGACAACTAAATGCGTTATTTGAAATCTGTTTTAAACAGAAACGTGCAACAGAGACATTGAGAGCGAGACAATGAGAGCGACAGAGTCATTGGCCACCTCCATTATAGAAAAAAGCAAAACGCGGTTCCAACATTTCAATTGGTTGATTATGCTCCAGATGAAAAATGTTATCCGATTAAAATTCAAATAGTCGCCAATAAAAACAAAAGTTGACTAACATAATTCTAAATTCCTTGAAAATAATTATGGTGGTCAACTAACGATCAGTTTGACTTTATCTAACAATGATTTTGGCGGTACAATATTAACATGTTACAATAAACATGTTAAAATTAAAAATTTGTTTTAATAAATACGTGTTGACATCTGAGAACGTCAGACAAAACTAAAGAGCTCTGTTGGCAACATAAAAAACTGCGCCAAAATGTACGTTTCTGTGAAACATCAACAGATGGCGCAACGTATTTAAATTTAAAAAATGTAAATCAGGAAATTCGAAGGTGTTTAAATTACAAGAAGTTATGATATAACTTCACTTGTATTTTATTTAATTTAAATCGAATAATGCTGCATTACTTTTTCTTAAATCATCCGCTGATATCTAGCACAGTTAACCAAGTCTTATAATTTGCGCGCTAGAGTTAATAAAAGTTGCTCAAAACTATAAATTTGCCAAAAACACGACCTGGAAAATTGCAATTTTAGGCAAAATTAATAAAATTACAATTACTTTTTGGTTAAGAAAGAGACGCCGCCGCGTCCGCTGACATATAACACATATTTCCCTCATAGGTTGGGCGCAAGAATCATTCAAAGTTGCTCAAAATTAAAAACTTGTAGAAAAGACAATTTGAAAAAAAATGTAATTTTCGGCTAAACTAATAACGTTACAATTTTTTGGTATTAACTTTCTGAATAAGAGAGAGACCGCTGATATCTAGCATAGTTAACCAAGTCTAATAATTTGCGCGCTAGAGTTAATCAAAGTTGCTCAAAACTATAAATTTGCCAAAAACACGACCTGAAAAATCGCAATTTTAGGCTAAACTAATAACATTACAATTATTTCGTATTTACTTTCTGGCTAAGAAAGAGACGCCGCGTCCGCTGACATATAGCACATATTTCCAAGTCTCATAGTTTGCGCGTTATTCAAAGTTGCAAATTTGACAAGAATACGAATTGGAAAACTGCGATTTTCGGCTAAACTAATAACATAACAATCATTTAACATTCACTCTTTGATTAAAAAATCGAAGTTTATAAACTTTTGCAAATGCGCAATGTACAGTTTGAACGGCAGTTCCACTCGCCATTGGCGAATGTGATCAGCTGATGGTCGATTTTTCTGGAAGTCTTTATTCTTCATATGGCTGTCTTAACTGGATTTGTGGAATGTTATCCAGCATATCCTTTTCCATCGTGTCTTGAAAATTGTTTCTCCTAAAATATAATTTAGATTAATTTCTATTCTAAGTATTTTAAATTTATTATCAAAAAGAAGAACTATAAATATTTATATTAGTAATTAAGGAAAGTATGACCATATTCATTTTTGTCTCAGAAATTCCTTCATGTCAAGCACCTTCCACAGTTTTCGTTTACTTGTTTTCTGGCAAGCAAGTATAGGCATACACATTACAAAAAGAGAGCAAATTTATTTTATCAGAAACTTTTCCCTTGTTCAAGAAATTTATACATAACTATTGTATCAACTTAGCGTACTTCAACAATTAGGCGACAACGTAGACTTTTAGACGTTGAAAATCTATCTAAACTTCCGAACATCCAGATAACAAACATAAGCAAGATGTAATTGTTTGATAATTCTACAAAAAATGCTCCAGGAGGAAATGCTCCGTAAGGCCGCTCTTAGTTCTAGCTGTTTTCTTTTATTCTCATCGAACACCACACAATTTATTACTAACATTGTAAAACTAGCGAACTTAACTCTGTGCGTAGAACAACCTGCCGCTCTCATATCTCGTATCATACTGAGCGGTGAAATAATCAGTTGGAGTGGGAGCAACTATTACAATATACAACTTAACAGATTTTTTGTCTGCATTTCTCTAAATAAGTCTAAATTGTCTAAATTTGTGAAATAAAATTAACATTTTAGTAATTCTAGTAATTTAACACAATCAAAACACAATCTGTAAGTCAAAGCTTTTCACCAAATTAAAAGAGGATCTTGTAGTCCTACATGATTAGAGTTTCGCTCGCAACTTTCTGATTTGACAGAATAGAATGAAACAGACTTAAGATTCGTTTTTAGACGAGATACGTTCTGTATATATTAAAAGAAACTCCGCCACGTTTGCTACAATTTTGTCAGTATTTTGAACAAAGTCTTAGTAGTAATCCTAAATTGTACAATTCATTTGGAGGCCCTAAAAAAAGTAGAGATCCTCCTAGAAAATAGGGGGCCCTAAGCTGCAGCTTGTGTAGCCTGTACGTAAATCCAGCACTGCATCTAATATAAATTCATTGGTCTAAGTATTCATTTATCTAATAAAATATACTTTGAAAGTTGCCAGCACAAATCTGTTAATACAGAAAACTTCCAAATGTTTTCTTCTTTATCTTACTGACCAAATATTTGCAAAACATAGTATTGGGAAGATTATATGCTAATAAAAGCTATTCCAACTCTGATATTTTTATCTTACACATCTAAACGGGTAAAATTCAAGAATATATAATTAAAAATCAAGTTGTTTTCAGTTGTTTTCAATTTCAACTTTAATAAAATTTATAGGAAACCTTAGAAATTCAATTAAATTAGTTTATTTCTACTTCTTGAGAGGGCGCTATTGGTCTAAAACTAATATTTAAAAATATACCTGTACCATATTATTCAACTTATTATTATTATCATTCATTACTCTCTATAGAATATTTTTTTAAGTAGAAGTTAAAGTAATTTGCTCAGGTTGACCGATGCCAGCGTTAGACAAATCAAGCAAGTACTGCAGGATAACACGGGCAAGAAGTGCATTATTAGTGCATTAAGTTCGCGTGATCATGATCGATTCCGCAAAATATATTCACAGCCGCGCTGCTGTGCAGAAATAACCAGCGCGCTGAAAATGGCAGCAAAGCGCTAATTATCGCAAAAAAAACGCGCGCGCCACGTTGCTTTCGCGCAAAACGTTAGAAACGCAAACTCGCGCACGTAATCGACGCTACTCCAGATATAATTATCCTTCGACGCAGCCATTTTCCAACCAGCAGCGCGCTGCGAAAAGGAAACCCGGGAGCCCGAAATCATTAGCCGTGCGCAACTTCGTGTGGAAAATGCGCTGCGCCGGCGCAATCATTTTCAAGAATTAAGTCGAAGATTGACAATTTAATGTACACGTCTTAGAATCCATCGCATGTCGATATTCCCAACAGGAAACGCCATATTTTATTTCATATTTGTAATTATCGTGTGTTTATGCGGTCAAAGAATAATTATGTATTTTTCAAATAAATTAAAATTGCCTGTCACAAAATTGCGCACAGCATTTATGTTTGACATAAAGTTTAAGTTCAGCTAAACAGTAAATAGTAATCGAGATAATTAGTGACATAATACTTTTTGTGGCAACACTCTCATAGTATTTATGCTGGCATCATACTCAGTGGTTGGCTGATTGTAACAATTTTGGACATAGTTATGAACGTGCGTGATGTTTGACCTGTCAAAACGCAGTGTTTGGTGTTGTAATGCTGAAATTGCTCACCGCGTTGCGTAAGATGCTGCGCGCTTTTTTGTTTCCATACGCCAATTACGGCCAATTTGGTAAAGTTCGTCGCTTAATTGTTCAGCACGCGAACGCGACACTGGAACGCCAATATCGAGACTAAACGTGGCGTGTCATGTTCTAAACTACAATTATGCATATGACTGCTACATGGTCGTAGTAGTCATGTAGTAGAAACAAAAAAATCAAAATGTAAATTGAAAACAAGACTATTAAAAAATTACTCAAACCTTGCTAAGTTCTCTCTTTCCTCAGATCTTCAATAACTAACGCAATTTTCTAATTCTGGTCTTCTAACAAAGCTAACAAAGATATGACCCAATTTTTGTTTGGAGTGTTCCTGACGGAGTTTGCGAACTCGTACCCGTTGGAGCAGGTAGAAAATCTTACGATCTGAACTCGTACCCGGGGTATGGTCGTTCTCGTACCCGAAAAGGCAAATTTTACCTGAAACGGTGCGGTCGGATTTTAGCCCAAATTTAGCAGGTAACATTTTGGAGTTGCCGCCTGTGTTCGAGACGATACCAGCGGTATGGTTAGGTTAGGTTTAATTTTTGTTAAGATAGTGAGGGTTAAGTTAAGTAAAGTTAGGTTAGGTTAGGTAGATTTAGGGGAGGTTTATTTTTGATAAATTAGTGAGGGTTAGGTTAGGTAAAGTTAGGTTAGGTAGACTTAGGTTAGGTTTTCATGTTATTTGTGTTCTTGGA
>JAODGA020010741.1:0-11119 GCA_027574885.2 Drusilla canaliculata | reverse complement strand
TACGATGAAAGACTTGTGGACCCACAGAGTCTTGTAATTGTCCTGGTCTGCAGCAAGTGATACGTTGAGTGCTTGGCACTTGTAGGGACGTATCCGAGGAGCGGTGTGCGAATGCAGTCTGGGGGTAATTGCAGCAGCGGTGCAAAGTACACACGCGGAAGGATGTCGTGTTCCGGATGATGGGGGGCTGCCGCTGCGGCTTTGCGTTTGGCTTCAGGTGCTCACGTGCCGCGTGTGCATCCGACGCCGCAGCACGTCGCTGCTCCCACCGCAACGGGGGAGGAAAAAAATAAGGGTTTGAATATAGAGTTTCGCGCAGGCATATCTCGTAATTCGTAATTACTGCGAATGCGAGCGCGTGGAAATCGAAGCCGGCGATATGCGACACGCGCAATCAAAGGATTCGTTTTTTGATGCAATTACACGGTGGCTGGTAACCGGGTACGCTTTGCGCCTGCTTTGCTGGGCACTGATTGTCGAGTGCCGTCGGTAGACTTGGTAGTTGATAAGGATGTGGTTGAGTTACACACACAAACACACACACAGACACACAAAAGCAAATCGAAAACGCGCGGGAAAACGCTTTCGGAGCATGCTGCCACCTTTCGTGTATACGTTTCTTTCTTCTTCTTCTTGCAATCGTTGTGCCGCTTCGTGCGTTTTGCGAAACTATACTGAATAGCATCGGCAGAGGCGAGGAAGTGTGAGGCGGCCCCGAATGCTTTTAGTCGAGAGTCGAGAGGCGTTTGTGAACTTGAGAGGGCGGCGGAACGTGCCGCGCATCGTTTCAGGCGGCGAGTGTGCCATTGATTTGAATTAAGTCGGCGCGGCGGCGGCGGCGGAGGCGGCGTGCGCGAGCGCCCCATTCGCATTCAACGCCATCGACACCCTCTGCGAAATATTTGCAGAGGCGCTTTATCTGCGCGCACGCAACGCGATTTTTATTAACGCCGAGCGCGGAATTTTAATTAGCGCGATCTGCGCGCGGCAGTTGATTGGAATTTATGAAACAATTGGCTGGCCACTAAGAGTTAGTTAATGTCCCTCTCTCTCCTACGCTTCCAACAACAAGATATTTAACAGCAGATTACTAACAACCCCAGTTAATTGACTACAAAAATTTATTTAATTGAACTTAATTAACTCTCCGTTGCAAAATATAATGGAATTTCTCGTAAACATATATCCGTAGAGGAAAAAAGCTAATAAGAGTCATTTTACCAAGAACATAAGTGAATAAAACATTTTTTGTATAATGTTTGTAAATTTTGTCTCATATTCTCCCGTAACTAGTTTGTGGTGGCGCCACTAGACAACTACGTCATTAACGTAACCACAAACATCTCTAAAAATTTTATATACCCATTCTTACATGTTCATTTTTTTGATGAGAGTGTTTATTATGCTTTTGTAGTTTCCCCTCTTCGAATTGATGATTTTTCGCCGAATTGCGCTATAATCCTCGTTGAAATTACGCAACGCGGAAACACTTTGTAAAACACACAGCGCTTACGCGCACAGTTCATAAAAGCCGCACTGACGAGGAAAACCGCGACGCTCTTAAAACAAACACACATGAAACGCACACACAAACACACACACACACACATTATTATCTCTATGTGCTCACACGCCACCCCCCATTTCCGCATCCACTTCCGCGGCATCGATTCACCCAGCTTTGCGCCTATTCATGTCGCGTCTATTATATTCTTCTAATAACCTCACTCTGTTCACTCGGGCCACTGCAGCGCCACCACCACCACCGGCATTAAATATTTCATAATTACACGTTCATCGCCATAATCACCGTTTGGAAACTAATTATTATCGACGGCCGCATGTCTGCTTAAACGCGCGCTATAATTACACCCTGATTTCTTTGCCGTGATAAATGCTTTTGCTTCATTATGCGCGACGCGTGCTGCTTCACACCGAGACAAAAGACCTTCTTCCAAGCAAGGCTAGAGAAAGAGAGGACACAGGAGTTTGTAAGAATACGCAGTTCATAATACTGAAGTGAATACAAGTCTAATCAGCACAACAAACATGCAAATTGTGATATTATTATTGTAATATATTAATATCGTGACGGATTTCCATGTGCGTGTATATGTCTGAAAGCTTTCGTTGATACTGCGAAATTTACCTCACGGTAATCGTCTTTCCGTAATGAAACCAAATTAGACGTAGCTTTGTGCCGTGCGTAATTACACACGGCTTGAACTGCACGGTTTGATGTCAAAGCGGGGAAAAATAATTTCAATTTATTGCCGCGCGCCGTATACATTAGCAATGTGCGATGTAATGCTGGAATTCTTTCCATGGCGAAGACGTGCCCGTGCCGCTCGAAGCAAGCCTAATTCTATTTAATGACAAAGCCCAAAAATTCACAAACAACCTCTCGTGGATCTTCGTGCGCGCCAGAAAGCTACTTAAAATTAACTCTAATATTCATTGCGCGGCGCGCGGCGCGTAAATATGCATTCCAATCGGATATTTCGCTCTACTTCCGGTCACGGCCACGTGGGGGCGGCGCATTTATGTAAATAATGAATGATACTTGTGTTTCTGGCGTGTGCATTAATATTCAAAACCGCGCGCGCTTCCAGATCGAATTATTCGTGCATGCGACTCTTACGGCGTGTTTACGCTTTCAGCTTTTTAAGCGTGGGTAATTTTATTTTCGCCAAATTTGCGCGGTGTTTGCGTAATTTCATTCGATGGTGGAAAAACGCCATTAAGTAATTTTCGGTCGGTCCGGCTATCACTGGAGTGGTGGTTTTGTCGGAATAATTAATTCGGCTCGCATTGGGGACAAAATGGATTTCTCTTTCTATGCGTTTAATTAATTCATACTAATGAAAAGTAATTGTATTTGTTTGTTCTACAATCACCTACGTAATACGCTCATCTGGAGCAATTTTATAGTAGTTTACGCAACGAGTTAGGAAAGGATTTGGTATAATGTTTTTTTGCGTAACTGGTCCGAAAGATCACTTGACACAAGCTAGAGTTTTTGATTATACAAAGTCAAAACTGCACACATAATTTGAACACAAATTTACAAATTTGAAATTTTGTTATAACTGTTGTTTGACGTTTTAAGGTTATAGTTGCATGTCCGCCAATTAGGTTTTTTTCTATAAGACAGCGTTCAAACCAAACTTGCGTTGGGTGTTGCTAGTTTATTTGCATTTGAATGAGAGCGTCAAAGCGCCTACCAGCGACTTACGTACGAAACAAAATTCGGTAAAAACGCACAAATTCTATTTTGATAAAAATCAATACCAATTCGTGTAGAATAGTCGAGATTCGTACAGATTTCAACCAACCACAACGCAGCAATTCTAATCCTCCCTAGTTAAAAAAATTATTCTGTTTTGTTTTGGATGTTTATCGTCACTCGTCAACAGAAGTAGACGTTAGTACATTGTATATTGATTAGTTTTACCTCACTTTTGAACTAGGTTAGGTTCAAACAAGCAAACATTTGTTTAGTTTAGGCTCATTTAAATTAGATTATATCAATTTGTACCTAAACAAAATTGGAAAAACTTGCTTCTATAAATAATAGTACTTTATCCAACAAACCGGGAAAAAATTGCACTACCGACGTGTTTTTGGAGTATGAGCGAAGCGAGTACTACAAAGCACGGAGTGAAATGCAAATCTTTACTGGCAAAGTTGTGTACAACGTTTTTTTGCTTAACTTCTTCTAAAGATCTCTTGACACAAGCTAAAGTATATAGATTATAGAAAGTACGGACTGTGTACATAATTTGAACAAAAATATACAATTTTAAGAAGTGTTTATGACATTTTGTTATAACTGTTAGTCGTTGCTTCACGTTTTAAGGTTATAGTTGCATGTCTGCCAATTGTTTTTTTTTATAAGGCAGCGTTCAAACCAAACTTGCGTTGAGTATAGCTTGTTTATTTGCATTTGAATGAAAGCGTCAAATAGCGACTTACGTACGCAACAAAAATTCAGTGTGAACGCACACATTCCATTTGGATAATAAACAGTACAAATTCGTGGAGAATTATCGAGAATCATAAAGATTTCAACCAACCACCAACGCTGCAATTTTTATTCTCACTAGTTTAAAAAAAAACTTATTCTGCTTCGTTTTGGATGTTTATCGTCACTCGTTAAATAAATAAGCGTCAATACACTGTTTATTAATAAGTAATAACATTAAATTAAATTGAAGAAACCTACATAAATCAACATTGACAATACTGGATTCATTAAATAATTATAAAGCAAATAAAAAGTTTATAGACACACCACGTAGAAAATGTATATTTTCCTTGTTGGTTTTAGCAACGCAAATAGTTGTTGCCATTACCTGCATCATTATACAGTAACCATATCTTAAATATCCTGGCAAATGTATGAAAGCAATTATGACTAGTTGCCGAAGGCATCTCGGTGGTAGTCAATATTGGATATTGATCATTATACGCATGAATAGCATTGCAAAATAACTTCTCAACAATGCATCCCCTTCGTGCACATTCATTGTGCTTATTTGCCTCCGCACAATATCCTAATAAATAATGCCTGGAAAATCATGCGTTGATGTGGTCGGTGTTGACTGAAAACAGTGTTGTCTGTGTGCGCGTGCGATGGCAAAATGTAATTTTGCGCAAGCGTGGCAGTGAGCTTTTTGCGCTGACTTGTTTATCAGAAAATGCATTCGAATGGACGGCAGTGGTGGCGGTGGCGGCGGCGGCGCACGCGGCTGATACGCTTTTAAGTCCGCCACTCCGGGACTAATGCTCGACGCGTTCGTGCCTTAAAAACTGTATCCAATTAAGGTTTCATCATAGCCATCTAATTGATTCCTCGCGCGCCACATGACGGGCATGTGGGCGGTTGAATGGGTAGCGTTGCGATGTGGGGGGTAGGTGGCGCTGCGTTGACGTACGCATACGTGGTCCGGTTGGCGGCGCCGCGTAAATTGTATCACCGGCTGCCGCCCGCTAGTCCCTTTTTTAATTAAAACGAGCCGGCGCGCCGACATGATTTTTAACTTTATTTGCGATTGCCGCCCGCCTGCCGTCGGTGGCGCTCACGCACACGCACACATCTACACACACACACAAACAGTCGACATCCCGACTGGATTTGGAACATCTCTGGCGGTGTCATCACCGCCGCTTGTGTTTTTTTACGCTTCCTCCGCAATCCGACGCGAGAATTTATGCCGCCGCCATCCGCGAGAGTGCACGCATGCATAAAATCCGGCGTTGCTTCGTTTCCCCCGTTTTTTTCAGCGACGCGCTGCGCCCCCCTCCCCCCACTCTCTAAAAACAACCCCCACTCCGCATTTAAACACCTTAAGAGAAACCACAACGCTTTTTCGTGACTTTTGGTATAGGCAACCAAACTATGATGTCCAATTTTCTACACGCTGTTTTTGGAAAAAATACTAATTCCTGCTAAAATAGCAGTAGCTTAAATGATTAAAGATTTCATTGTTCATCTATGGCAAAAGAATGCATGTCAAGTTCAGTATAATTCAGAGAGCAATTAGAAGGAGAAATAGAAATTACAAACGCCGGATATTGCTTTAAATTTTTTGATACTGCTCTTGCTAATTTTGCTCTAGAAAGAAATCAGTCAATTAAAATTATTTTCTGTGAGATCATCTGATTGGAGAGCCTCTTGAACATCTCCAACTAATCAGATATTACTATGCTAAATAGCTAAGTAGTTTTTCATATCAGCTAACAACTCATCATTGCAGGAAAAGTTTTTAGTTAATTTGATAGTTAGATACCGTTTAGATATGCAATCTTTTCGCGCCGTTTTGCAGCATAACAAATGGCACCCAGTGGTGGCTTGTCCGCAGGGAAATGCAAATGCCCGCGACACGCCTTGTGTGTCACGCGGACCAACAATACGCACATTTTCCATACGACTGCGTTTTTTTTTCACGCCTCGACGTGTGTGTTTCTATTTTCTCGCGCGATGCGGGTGCCAACATTCATAGAGCAAAAGGGGGAGGGGTTAAGGGTTGACCAACTCATTTTTTTGCGCTCCTGTACGACCTATTTGTGATGCGCGTTTCGTTTTTCCGGTTGGCTGCTTGGCGTAAACGTTTTCATTACGTGTGTGTGTGTTTTTTTTCTTCTTCTCCGAACACCCATACCGCATATTTCCGCTGTCGCCGGCGGACGTGCAACTCCACTACTGCTAATTGTAAATCGACTGACCAGCAGGCATTTTTTGCGAATGTTGTGCACAACATTTATTACATGGTGGAAATGAGCTGCCATTCGGCGCGCGCGCGCGCTCGCGTATTGTGGCCGCATTAAACCGAAGCATTTAAATTCATTTCAATTGCGCGCTGGCAAACTGCAAACGAGATGGTAAAATGTGCAAATATACTGCGGCTGCTCTGTAATGAGAACCTGCGAATATGTTTACCAACATGAATAAATTTGTACAAACTCCAAACTCCGAGTGTTTGAAAAACAGCAAGCGCACACACAAAAAAAAAACTCAACGCTATTTTTTTGTGATCTGGTTGTGATGAGATACGCGTCTTGGCGAAACCCTCTCGAGAATAACAGCGCCGAACAATAATCTTCGTAAGATGTGCGCGCGCGGAAAAAAGGGATATTATATTGGCTCCCATGGCTACGGCGCCGGGTACCGTCTTGGGTATTAATTTTTAAAATCGGTATTAAGATGCATTCTCTTGTCGATCCGCTCCCGGTGGTCGTTTCAATATTTTATTACGCTAAATGCATAGCAGGCGGCATATTCACGAGTTGCAGGGATTTTGCCTTGGAAGCGTCCCTTCATTGAATTTTGCACGACAACCTGTTCCCGAGCACAAACAACAACAAAAAAACACGCGCTGCAAGGCAGCCGGTTACAAAAAAGGATACCGGGCAATAAAAAGGAGAAAAAATCGTAGCGGACGAAAAGCGCGGCAAATTTTGCGATTAATAAATCACAGCGTTGAGTTGAGTCAATGCATGGGGAAACGCACGTTTGAATGGAGAAGATGAAGAAGCGAGCTAGGGATTGAAGGGTAGCATAACCGATAGCTGTCGTCCTTCGTCTACGTACACTCATGCTTTCTTATTCCTTTATTGCCTGTGTTACGTCACCGCGTCTATATATCAGCTCTTTTCGGGTATGTCTTCCACGTTCGAGGAAATGTCGTCCATTTACCGTTAGTACTGCTCTATCGATGTTGGACGCAGACTGAGATCAGATGTATGCGGGTTACTTTGGTAATGCTACTTTGCTCCACAAAATGCAAGAAATACGTGCTCTACTAGGCAAAAGATGACATTTCCCCACAGATGCTCATTAAACTTGTAGCAGTGCAGCGGGGCACATGCCTGTGATTATGGAATGTGCAGATTCTGCTCAGTATAAACTTCCTGGTTATGCAGTTGGTGGCTATATGGGGCAGTGCAGCGCATCATAAAAATTCAATGACCCAGAGTTGCTAGGAACGTCACCCCGGTGGTACGGGTGTTCGACTAAGTCGCACGAAGTGATTGCCAGGTTTGGCCACTAAGGATCGGAAGAGTTTGCGCAGGCTTGGCGCACCGCCGCACGGTGCAATTAATCAAAAACCACGAGCGCATTATACGTGCCAAGGGGCGAACAGCAGATGGGTGGAAATAGAACCGAAAGGCAAATTTTCGGTTTTGTGGCTACTGGCCCAGGGTCCATGGAATGCGTTACGAGGAATGCAGGGACAAATGCCCACCACTAGTGGCCGTAGCCACTACCGTCGAGCATTAGCGAACGTTTACTGTTTGCGTAATTGTACGACAATCAGTCTACATCAAACAATCTGGAAAACCGGAGGGGACGGATTAATTAGCGACTTTTTGCGCGAGTGATCCAAAACCCTCTCCCTGGGGGAGACCGGAAAGAGGAAGAAATTCGGGGAGCGCTAAAGGTGTGCTTTCCCAATGCCGGACCTTGTTTATTTCTTACCGTAGCCCGGTAAAATCAACAGAGCGACACGCAATTAGCCGTTGAATGCAAATTCGCCCCCTCTAACAACTTGCTTGTACAAATACCTTTGTACTATCGAACCGCTTGCGCAAATGGCGAAAATGTCTCCATAAACGTTCATAATCTGCAAATATTTGACTCATTGCGTAATGAATTTACTCGGCGGAGTTTGGCTGTGGGGCAATCAAAGATGCGTTTAAAGACCGCGAGTTTATAGCGGAGTAAATTTCAGCCGAGTTGGAGTAATTGCGCTTAATTTTATGAATCGAAGCTGGCGAAGCTGGCAATGCGAACATGCCGCCAAGAACAAGTTGCCAGACGCAGGTCAAGCGCTCATAAAACGTCAATTACACGGCTTTTATGCCGCTCAGCCGTCACTCAGCGACTCCCCAGTCGGCGTCGGCGACGAGAGCAACTTGAGGGCAAACCTGTTTCTCCCCATGTTGCAACGGCGAAATTGTTCCATGTTCGGAACTGTAAAACCCAACTATTTAAATGCTTCGTACGTGGAAAGGCTACTACCTTATCGTCGGCTAGAAAAAGGCGCACTTACAGACCGCAAAATGCACGCGCTAAACTCTAGCCTGCAACTTATTACCGAACCTTATCTCGGGAAACTTTACCACACCGTGCGTCACGCGTCTGTGTCGTCCCAACTTACAACTTGGAGTTTCCTTTACAATCTGTAAACTCTAAGCATTAGGAGGAATTGCCACAAACAATAAAAGTACAAATGATCTTTTGAAATGGAATTAATGCAATATTCCTCTGATTCAGATCAAATTTTGCTTGCGGGTCAAAGTAACTCCAAAAATTGTAGTTGGCCAGTTGGGGAAGCCATATATCTAGAAATACTAAACGTACATGTCTCATATTTCGTTTTAATGTACCTCTCTACTCCTAGTATGAAATGGTCAATGACTCAAAACGTTTTAAAAAGTATCAAAATTTGAGTTTATTCCAAGTTCCTCATAATTGAAACAATGTTAACTGATAAAATATTACTATGTAATGGAAAATTTTACGGCGAATCGATTGGTGCATATAAGAATGACGTTAAACGAAAGTTTATCTAGCAAACGTAAACTAAAGTCTAAAAGTCCATAAAACTTAACATTGTTGTTTCAGTAACATTCAAGGCATTTTCGCTCCCTATAAAAGACTGGTTAGAGGTGGGGTTGTAGGACAAAAAGCAAATGGAGACCAAGCACGAAGAGCATGAGCTGAGCGAAAATCGCGCACGGAATTTGATAACCTCGTTACGCTCGTGCTTAATCCGCTAATCAACCCGTTGTCGACCGCAAGACGACCTCCCGAATGCATTCCAGCTATCTCCTGCTGTGAAAAATGCGCGCTCACACGCTCGGCTTTGATTAATTCGACGCGCGCACAGCCACACAGTGACGGATTTACGTAATATGACACTGCAATGAATGCGAATTTCCGTGGAAATTCGCTCCTTTTCACTCGTATCGTACCCGTTATTAATTTTCGGTAATTTGCTGCCTTACGACTGACACAGCGTGATTTATACCATTGTCATACTCTCTAAACAGTTGAAAAACAGTCGAAGTTTTAAATGTTCTCCCCCGCACAAAAGTTGCCGAACGCGCAAGATAATGAAACAAAGCACTTTGAGGCGCACACAATAAATGCGCGATGGGCATGCGATGAAGTGTGCTAGTATTTTTCATCGGCAAATGCATTGCCCCTTTGCACATCACGGGAGGCAAGGGAATTAATAATAAGTGCGTTTCGGCGGGCAATAACATTAACGTCGCACCGCAAAGGAGTATCCATTACCGCGGAAAAGTTCGTGAAAAACCGCCAGAGCGCGCGCATGTTCGCCACGAGCAAATAGTGATAAAGTCGTTACACCAATGTTCGTTGCTACCGGTCGTAACTCGCTGCGATTACGTCGATTACGTATACAATCGATGTGCCGCACAAATACCCATAGATATGGGGGGGGGTAGAGGGTGGCGGTGCTGGGGGGCGGTAGTATGCTCGTTGGAGTGCAGAGCCGGGCGCGTATGAATTATAACGCATTCTGCACCATTGCAGAACATTGAATACACCCACACACCAAAACACTCTGGCGCCGGTCATTTATTAAAAATCACGCAGCGAGACAAAAGCCCCTCCCCCCTCCCAACTCCCAAAAACCCATGCGTGTGCCCAGTGCCCAGTACCCAGCGAGCAACAAGAACAAAAAGCACAGAGGAAAAAACCCGAAACAAAACACCGAATCCGACAAAAAGTGTGGAATAAATGATGGCAGTGCTCCGGTGTCCCGCATTACGTACGCCTGCCGAACAAACAACGCGGAAGCGACACAACCGCAGGCGGACATGTGTTCCCCAGCACGGTGGCGGAGGGGGGATGGTAGCCGACGCCAGGGGACGACGGTGGCGGCGGCTTACGGCCATCGGGCAATAAAAACCAGATTTGCATCGATTCCGTCAGCACCGCCAAAGCCGATGGCATGCCAATTCGTTTGTTTGCACGCCGCCGATACTTTTAACAGTCGCATTATCTCGCTACCGAGCTGAAGCAATGGCGCATTGATCTCTCGCTGGGTGCACGTGTGGGTACACTGCTCTGGTGGGTTGCTGCCATTGTTACCGACAATTGATACATTCGAAGCCGTTGCTGCTTTTTTTTGTCGCGACCGCTGATTGTGCAAATATTTGCGGATTGGCTGTAAGTGCCATGTGATACTCACACACGTCGACCGACACTCGAGTGCAGATCCGAACATATGGCCTACTTCTTACTCGGACCCTTCCACAACAGCCGTGCAGTAACCCCCACAGTGGAACCCTGTACGGAACACAAAGCAGATCAAACAAATGCTTTGTTTGTGCTGCAGGCATTTTATGCTAATGATACTTGTATGACTTACTTTTAAAAGTAGCATTTCGCAAATTCAAATGTTCTGTTCTAAACTTATTATTGATCCAATTTTACCATTTCTCCGAAAATGACAACCCTACATACACTATATTTCGTCCGAAGAGACTCTTCTATCTCTAGAATAAATTAGTCAATGACCCAAATTATTCTAGACAATATCAAAATTTGAGTTTATTCTAAGGTTATCAAAATTGATGTAAT
>JAODGA020010685.1:0-11613 GCA_027574885.2 Drusilla canaliculata | reverse complement strand
ATCAGTTAATTTGATTTGTTATGATTAACAGGAAACAATTTAGCATTGTAGCACCTCACTCTAGATTGTTGTGTCACCAACAGAGTGCGATAGCTACGCCATTTGAACACCAATCAATCCGTCAGTTTACAAACAAATCTTAACAAATATATTACTTAAGATTATAAGAGAGAATTGCCAAAGTTGAACTGCTGATTCAAATAGACCACCATCGTATTTTGAAAAGTTAAAGTATCTAATGTATTCTTAATATAAGTAACTTATGTTGCGTAGTCTTTGTTCAAAGCATGGAATAGCAATTTTGTGTTTACAAGCAAGTCGTTGTAAACATTAATTTGCTTACATCATTAGAAAGAGATGTAATTCTTTGGAAGCTGTGTAAAATAATCTTATAGCTATTAGTTCTAAATATACATCTGATTAAAATATCTGCATTTTCGCATAAAAATACATGGTCATAAAATAGAACGTCAAAACGGTCCATCCTAGGTTACTTTCTTCTACACATATTTTTAATGTTTTTTTTTTATTATTATCGTAATTTAATTTTTAACAAATCAATTTTGTAAAATAAATTTGAAAGCTTTTCAAAGCATTCTTTCTTAACTGTACTGATAACTAAATAGCAAGAAAAATAATTTCGGAAAAACTTCTTTGAAGTAATTCAAACAAGGTCAACTCTTACCCAACCCATAATAAATCATGACAATAGCCAAACCTCAGTATTATCGCTTTACTTCTGCCACACGCCCACCTGCAATCAACAATACTCAACATTATGACATATTTATTACCAATAAGAATATCTAACTGAATTCACGGTTGAAAGTCCCAATTTTCAACCGTTGCAAATGTGCAGAAATTGCTTTTACCTGCCGGTTGCATTTAGGTACGTTTTACAACTCAATTGTATGAATCCTGGCAAACGCAACAATGTAAGTGCCGCCGGTAGTCGGTGAAATTATTGTGCCAACGTCTGCCTGGTTGCTACGGTCGTCGCACGTAATACGCGTATCCATTAATTTCGGCTTTATTGGAGATAAGAATGGCTTTGATTGCTGACACAGAAGCGGAGCGTGGTGCTCGCCATTATAGCCGCAAGCGGCCATCGGCCATCCGCACATAATGCACCCGACATTATGTAATATCTATTAATGGGACGGCCATTAACAGTGCGCTATTGTTTCGTTTTGCGGGCGCGAACGTTCTATTATTCTTTGTCTTCGCCGCCATCTTCAATCCGCTCGGTCTTGTTTATTCAAAGTAAATCCTAACAAAATACGCTTGCACTACGAAGAAATAATAAACCCAGCCAATGTAATTGGTTCCTTTATTTATATGTTATTGCACGACATAATAAAACAACGCCGGAATGGGGCGTAATTCAATTTACGAGCGTGTCGCTATCGTTAATTTGCAGCGATTCGATTTAACAGTTAGACGTGACGCATTAATTCCGCGATGATTCTGCATGCAGCAGCGTCGCTTGATTGTAATTGTTATAGCCGCGCGGCAATTACCATCACGCGAATGTTTTGCTGATACGACGGTAAACTGCAAAATCAAACGATCAAACGCGGAGATATTAAAAATTCCGTTGCATGACACTACGGGGGGGAAACAGGCTTGCGCAAATGCACAAATACGTTGTTCGCTGTGCGTTACGCACAAACGCGCCAATGCAACCAAACGCACAAAGAGATTCTTGACCTACATTTGCTCCTCCTGCATGCGACGCAGATGCACATGCAATTCCAGCAATCAATACTCGTGCCACTCCGTAAAGGGTTGCGTGCTATTCTCTGTGCCATAACCTGTACAGTGTACCATTATCTCGTGCGTGCAATTTGCGCTCCCCAAGGTACTAAAGAAGGAAACGAGAA
The DNA here is from genome assembly GCA_027574885.2 of Drusilla canaliculata. Lineage (NCBI taxonomy): Eukaryota > Metazoa > Arthropoda > Insecta > Coleoptera > Staphylinidae > Drusilla > Drusilla canaliculata. The sequence continues at coordinate 9,730 of JAODGA020010685.1, read as the reverse complement.
AAAAGTTGTTTCTCCCCTTTCTGGGTTACTAACCACCTGGCGTTACCAAATACACTAAGATTGACTACTTAAAGCTCGGACTAGAACTAATTTCGCATCAGCACGTCATCATCATTGGTCTTCGACCATAAATGGCTACTGCTCCTGGGTTGCCTGGATTACTGTGCACAGCCTTGTGCAATCGCAGTTTTAATTCAATCTAGCGACGTAGAGATTGAGAGAGGCATGATTAGCATGGCCTTGGATGCAGCTGAGTGTGCCCGAGGCGCACACTGCAGCAGCAGCACGCAAATAACCACAAGTTTGGACTTGACTCCGAGAGTGGTGTAGCTACTACTCGCCTAGGAGACTCGCGTCGTGTGTGCTGAACATGCTGCGGAGTGTACGCATATACGCTGTAGCGCTACTAGTAAAATTGTCCTTGATCTCTGGGTCGCGTAGTAGTAGCTGGCCCGCGCTGTCGAGCTTGGAGCGTAGGAACACGTGGAAGCTTTTTACGCTACGTTTCTCCGCGCGCGGCCCCACCACCCGCGCGACTTGCGTGGACCCGAAGACCAGTCCCCGTAGAGGTGACTGGCAACTCTTGCAACTCCAGCACAACAACAACACAGCCGGGGCCAGCACTACTATAACGTAGTAAAAGGGAGCCTTATTACAGTGACGTCATGACATCACGAGGGACTTGAGGCGAAGTTGCGCGCGCGCAATCGGGCGAAGTGTGGCAACGATGCGGGCAGGGGCCGATGGAGAGATGATTATAGTACACCTCGCCTTGCCCTGCCGCCGCCCGCGCACGCCATCAGGCTGCAGGTGTTGAGCGCTGAACGTGAAATCAGAAATCAGGCTATAGCTATGGAGGTTTCCTGCTGCTGCTGCTGCTGCATCACTATACACATCGGCGTAGACGCACCAGACTCTAGCTCTAGACCTGTTGGTTGCCAGCGGAAGATAAGTGGCACGATACGTTCGCGTTGAGCAGACTGCATGCATGCACATGCGTTTGTTTTGATGAAACATGTGGCAACAAGCGGTGTGCGTGTGTACGTGTGTGCATGTGCAGTGTCTTGCCTCTCTCGCTCTGTCTCTCCTCTGCTTTGAGGTGGTTGACCACGACAATGCTAGCCGCAGGGCGCTGCGTTTCCAATAGCAGGCAGCGAGAGCCACGGCGCAGCGCGTGCATACGGCCTGCCTGCCCATCCGCATCTGATCAGGATGCCTCGCTTCTCGCTTCCAATTGAATATTTGCTCTATCTTTATTATTAAACGCATGCAGGAGTTTTGCAGGTAGCCGAGCGAACTGTAGAGTGGTTTGCTGCGCATCAGCATATCTGTGTGCGCGCGAGTCGCCTGCGGGGGCAACGCGCGCTCGCCGTGCACCACCGTGCCAAACTGCCAACGCTTTTTTCCTGCTGTTCACTCTTTTTTTTTCGTTGTATTGGGTCCCGAGCGTTGGTTGCTCAACTCTTCGAGGCAGGCGCGCAGCTCGTAAACATTATCGTGAACACGACGCGGACATAGACACACGATGGGTGCGTGCATGTGTTGGTGGGATGGGAGTAAACGCAGTACTCGAGGGCAATCGAGTGGTTGCTGCTACCTCCAAACCTCTCCTCCCGCACATCCCCTATATCATTTTCTAGGGTTACCAGGTGTTACCATTCGTTTAGCATCAAACATAGACTTAAACTTCAATATATATTATAAAGCCCTAATTTAGTGGCTTCTCGGTTATTTAGTAGAAATAGCAAAAAAACAGTTCAGGTATTATTTTGAAATTTGGCAACCCTACTCCTGCAAGCCTACTACGTAAACGTCGCGCGATCACGCCACATCAGGTTGTTGCACGTAATTGCAGTTGTTTGAATTCGTATATCCCCCTCTGGGCCGATGACCATCTTCACTTTTACGACCGATTTAGGTCATACACTCCGAAGATCAAAACCCACACACACACATCCACATACATACATACACACATGCATACACACTCGCGCACAATGCAGTGAACCAGTCGCGAGGTCCCAAGACCAGTTGAACCGCGTATTTTTTGTGCCATGCGCATAATGCCAGTAATTAAACGCTTCCAATACTGACACGTGAATATCTAGGCGCAGGGATTTGATGGATGATCGGCGTTGAGCTACACTTCAGGCGCTTCGCAATCAGAGTAAAAGTACGGAGACCCTTTTGACTTTTCGGTCGCGTCTCCGGTCGCTGATATCTCATCAATCTTCCGCGGGAAAATAAGAGGTGAGCGCACAGTCAATAGCAGCGAATTGAACGCTGCTGCTACCGGTAAGCGAGGAGCCGCTGCTCATCCTCCTGCTGATGATACCACTCGGCTGCTGCTGCTGCGGCTGCCGTCGTACGCTGCACGCTATCAGATGTAATATCTCTCCGGTGCCAAGATCTACGATTACATCATGGCTATATGTTTATGTGTTTATTTCCACACAAATCCACTAAATCCCTGAGTACGACGCTGTCCGCCCATCGCGGCCATTGCAAGAGCCATCTTGTGTCCACATGTATGAGCTAATGTGCGCATTATTATATCCTCATCGAGGGTATTGTCCATGATCCAGGCGTACATCAATTAATCCTTTGTCTGAACAGACCCAAACTGCTCCTTTGGGCATACAGTATAAACTATTGGCGTTATTGTCTTAGAGTAGATACTGTAATAAATTACAGAAGTTAGGTTTGGAATAAAAATGACCAATGGAGGATAACCACTTTACAGCTGTAGTCTTAGTATCAACAAAGTAACATAGGAACATTATGCAAAAGATTTGTTATTGCATGTCGTGCAGACGATGCCTTGTGTTTGTAAACATTGCAGCGCTTCGACGTTGACCTCGAAAACCGCGAGAGTCGCGGTGATTTGCATAGTGCACTCGCGACCACATTAAAAGAGATGCTATTTTGCAATACTTGGAATTATCTTGCAGCTTACACGCATCCAATTAATTCTGCTATATATAGACAATGATGCTTATTACATACTTAGATGTTTTTCTTTTTGTAACATTTATCAACCGTTTGAAGATGCGTCTAAGACAACATATTGCATCTTCAATCCAAGAATTTTTAATGCTATTGAAATTGTAGTTATTCAACAGGCATTCTAAACGAGGAAGAACTGTAAATCCAGAAACAATAGGTAAATTTGTCATTGGGAATCAAATGGGCTCCCAGAAGGCGTATAAAAAGTGTGTAAGGTCATCAACATCTTTGGTAAAAGCGAGTGTGCGCACCTCGCTCCTGCGGCGCGCACTGCGCATGCGGCTCTCGCTCAGCCTCTCTGGCTCTCTCGTAAATGATGGCTGCCCCGGGGCGCGCAGCTAACACCGGGAGCTGCGTCGTGTAAACACAAGACGAAAAAAAGGCCCAACGAGAAACAGCAGCAAACCTCCTGCTCGCTTGCGGAACAAAGACGCGCACTTAAGCGCGTACGAGTCTCCGCTGCTTCCGATATCTTTCATCTTCGTATTTTACGCCTCGCATTCAAAAAGAGATTAACGGAATTAATTTTCAATTGTTCGCCATCAGCGCTTAAATTTAGAAAATTATGCATTTCCATTTATTCTCCTGGATGGCAAAGAGTAAACGACGCAATTGCGCCGCAGTCACATGGCGCGAAGCTGGAGGCTTAAGCTAAGTCAAGTTGATACGTGCTTCGACTCCACTCGATTGCACAACAATCAAAGAGCTCAAGGCTAAGCCGGTGTGCAGTTCATCGGGTGTCCCCTCCTAGGTTTTGTTATGGTTTGTCTTCGAGTGTAAAACACAAGCTCAACAATTAATAGCCTCGAGTCTGACAGTAATAAAATTATGCTAATTTCAAATGTTAACGAAAGAATTATGGAAAAAATATATAAAAAATTAAAGAAAGAAAACCACATTTTAAATACGTTAAACAAAAACTGCGCTTGTCTATAGGTTGGTAACAACAAGACAAACAAAAATGAATCCAGAAATCAAAAGCGCATCAGCTGGAAGAAGTGAAAAGCAAAACCAGTTTATCGTTTTATACGTTTATAGTTCTATGCTGAACGACGTAGTACTCGCAGCAGAATACACTCCGCAGGTTGTGGTTTAACTCCGAAGCACAGCGTAGCACCACTGTCCATCTTCATCCGTAGAATAAGAATATCTATCCTTCGCTCTCGGTGTGGCTTGCACTCGTCGTTGTGGCTGGAGTTGGTTTGGTTGTAAGTCGATTTCGCGTGGCTCTCGCGTCGAATTAACTAAGCTCTCTACACTTGCATCGCGCCTTGCAGTTATAATGCCTTGCAATCTCCTACTCAAATCTTATGGCTGTGGTGCTTCAAATTAATTTTTTACGGCCTAACTGTAAAAAAGCAGTGCAGCTCGACGACTACGCTAGATGACGCGCACCCATATGCAGGTTATTTATTTGTATACGAATTAAGCACGGCTATCAATCAGGACGGGCAGTTGCCAGCTGAAATCTGCACGCCGAGTTCAGCTACAGCCAAATACGTTCCAGCAATCTCCGCGTTTGTCTCTTTTTCGCTGTAATGCTATACAAAATTGCGCACAACCCGCAGGGCTTTTATACTGTTTATCTCCATTTTTGCATGGCTGGAATACGCGATGCATAACTGTATAACTAGCATGTATTATAGCTGATAATACGCTTGACACAAGCCTCACAAATTACAAGTCACATTAGGCCAAACACTATCAACGTTTTTGCGATAATTTACTAGCGCCTGTTTGTTGGATATTAGTATACAGCCATACATGCAATAAAGTAGCCCACTTTAAGTGGTGTGAAAGAAAAGAAAATTAAACGTTAATGGCCAATTTGCCACACTCTCCGCTGATCAACTTGTGTATGTGGCTGTGTGTATACAGTAGTAGCGTAGTGACAGTGAGCGTTTGATGCTTTGATAAGCAATACGCTGGTGGACGAGGGACGGTTGTAATTAAAAAGAGAATCAACAGCTACTGGTTGCCGGGTTGCATTATAAACGCTCGCCTCCAGTCTCGACACACACACACACGGGCACACATTAGCCCGATCTGGACATACAAGTTTAACGCAATAATAAACACTATTATTATGCATTGGACCATCCGACGCACACCCATCCAACAGGTTGGGAAAAACATAAATCAACCGACGTGATGCGTGCACATTTGGGTACGCCAGACGCTGGCATCAACGTCGCACCGTCAGCATCATCCTCCAATAATTACAGATATCGTACCCTGGATTAACTTAGATTTTCTAGCGTGCATGTGCGCGTAGCTCTTACGTAGACTCGAGTCTTAGAAGGTCAATGGACCATGGTACCGAGAATCACGATGCAGCACACTCGGCGTACCCGGTAAGAGAGCTGCGGAGGGTACCCGGTGATTATACTCCCTCGTTGCGCACTATAAGTGCAACAGCAACAGACGCAGAGACGATCTCGAAGCTTAACTCAACAGAGACTCCCTTACAATACAGATCAGTAGAGGATAACTTTCTTTACATATCGGGTTTTACGACCAGATTGCAGTAATACTATCATTACAGAACCTATTTATGTCTCACATTGTTCCTCGTCTCAATTTAATCAATTTATATTCTAATAGTCTTTCTATGAAGGCTCTTTGTAGTAAGAATTTAGTAAGTTTGTTCTTTTTGCTGATTTAGAGTTTTGGTGGTAGCATTGGTAAAATATGGTGTAAATTATAAGGGCCCAATCAAAATTCAACCAAAAAAGCAGAAAATAGTGACATTTAACCCATGCCGTCAATTTCGACGTGGGACACGTGTTCCAGCGTCTCGCATGTGTGATGAGCTTTTAAATGTTCACCTTCGCTCCGGCGCGCGCGCGCAACAAATGTTTCGATAAATTACGAGACGCGTGTTTATGTAGATTAGAGGCACGAAGCGTGGCCGTTTGGAAGGCTCGAAGGCCTTCCTAACGCCTGACGCCTAACGCAATGCCCTTTCAGGCACATTTGTACGCATTTGCATAGTTCCTATTTCTTGTTGTGGAGCAACAACACCAAGTGTGGTTTGATTGTAATTTATCGCCCGTGAATGTTTCCATTATGTGATTATGCGATTTGCTTGAAAATATATATCATAAAATTCTAAACATAAACACACGACTAGATTTCGCTTGATAGTTTTTACAGAGCTCTGTAATGGTTCATTGGGATCAATCATGATCCAATGAACTGCATTTTTGTTTCTCGATTTGGGTACGGCTGAAATTGTTTGTTTTTCCTTTTTACGTGCTTTACGACATAGTGTTAGTATAGGATTCGCAGGCTTTAAGCCCCATTGGAGCGTCGTGTTTCAGTATTTCGTGTTTGGCATTGTGGGTCGTGTGCAACTCGTGCCTGCGCGCGCGCCCTGTCCACATGTGGCGCACAGCGTGTTGACGCACGTGTGACATTTATTAGTGTAAGACTGCAAGCTGGCTGCACATGTGAGATGGATGCACACTTGGGTCTCGCAGCGGCAAGTTCACCGGCCCCTGCATCCCAGTTCCAGTTCCCCATGCAAGGCGGCAGAGCTCCCCCGCGAACTCCACCTCCACGCGCCACACACGCCACTCTCCTGCGGCTGCAGCCACCTAACACCCGTTGGGGAACCCAACACACCCGCTGCGCTACAATAGGATAGTTGGAGTTGCCGAGTGTAAGTCAAGTAGCCTCCAAATCGAAATTAATTCCTTTTTTTCAACGCTTTGCTTCTATATTTGGATTACCCGAGTGGTTCTTCATAACATGGATGGTAGATGATGACAGTTGCGATTTGATTCGACCAAGGCTAGCGGTGCACTCGGCGTCCTTGAGTCTTTGCCACTCTCGGGAGACCGAAGTGGTCTAGCGTTGATCGTGTGGTACGTCCAACTCGCGCCAACTTGCACTTTTCTGGTACCCCAAGCGCAGGGTTCACCACCATCAGCGCGCGCGGTGTCTCGCAGGATGGACGCAGACACATCGCGAGTAGGAGGAGACAGCGAGAGTTGTTGACCTCGGGTCATCGACGGTGTTGTTGTGTACGTCCGTGCGCCGAGCCGCGGCCTGAGAGGGAGAGAGCCGTTTTTGCACGCACTACAAGCGCTGCAATCTTTATTTATAATTAGGTTTTATTTTTGTTTATTTTGATGCGCGCTTTTGTGGCAAGAAACAGGTTTAGCGTGCGCCGCATGCGCGTGCGCGCGACACAACAGTTTTCCTCTCTCCGGTCAGCGTGCGCTTTTTATCTTCTTATTGGCGTCTTCTCTACGCTACGCCACCACCGTCTTGGACTTGACCCACTCGCTTGCAACGACGACGCCAAGACTAGTCCATCGACAACAGCGCCCATTGCCGCAGCCGCGTGGCCAAGATGACTTAAGAACAAATGTTGTAGTTCATGCTCTTGTTGCTGGCCTGCAAAATGTATGACCCATTGTTGTGTTACAAGTTATAATTTACGGTTTACTAGATGCGAGACGCATAGTGGACATTTCGACACCACTGAAGCAAGAGAATAATTACGTTCTATAATTGCGGCCAGTTTACGAGCGTCAATTAAAATGTATAAACCGTATCGATGGTAGGACGGCGCAAGGTACTCGGGGCCACATAAATAAAACCGTTTTACCATTGCGAATGAGCAACACACGCTACCGGTTAATAATGATTATTAAGGGCGTTCTGCGTCGGACTGCAGGTCAACCTGACTTAAGTCGCATTGGCGTGTTGACTCGACGCGCTGCTTCGACGTTGGACACCTGGTCGCGCATCGAACCGAGAGTCGCACACACAGTAGCCGGCACCCTTTCCACCGCGCATTACCCCGCACCACTAACCTGTACCGTTCCTGGTCATTGCTATGCCCAGCCATGCTTCCATGCTACGCACTCCACTGGTCAAGATGCGAGAGGCGAAGACATTGAATGCATAAACACGTACGCTGCCCCAGCCACCTCCTCCAATACCGCCGCAAACTGCACGCGAGGAGACGCAAGATGTTGCATCGTTTCGCTACTACGCCGTAGATTCAGCCCGCGTTATGGCCACGTGTTACTTATTATTAAACCTATTTAAATTTCTTGTGCAACCTCGCAGCTAAATTCTGCCTGAGAGTCAACGCGGTTGACTCGCTGCAAGTCGGAGTGGAACGGCAATACCAGTAGCAGCCGTAGAAGATGGTTCATTGGCATCGACTGCAAGAAGTGCGATGGCAGTGGCAGGCTAATATATCATTTGCGAAATTACCTACGTCGTGCCGCATCTACCAGCACACTGGAATGGTTTCAATTTTTCGATAATGATGATCAGATTACGAGTATAACAATTCCAATCCGATATAATTCTATTACTACGCTCTGCCAACCCAACTGCAATCCAATTTAACATGCAATTTACCATAATAAATCATTATGAAAAATCAATCTTATTACCCATCTGTACATACAACATTATAACTTAATATATTCCTATAACAACATAAATTAACAAAAATCATGGAAATTATCCGTATACCATGAATATTAATGTTCTATAGCATAGTTTTAAGCAGCTAAGAATATGTAACACCCAACAATATATAATTATGTTAGGTTGCAGCCAGTTAAAATCATATCCTGTTTGGCACACGCGTTTGAAGGTGTTTTCAGTTGAGTACTACAGAACCGGACCATAAAAACAATGGTACCTTCACCTGGTATACCTGTAGTATTAAGACAACCCTGAATTTAGTGTCCAACAGTACTGAGCACACCTGCGACAGCGCGTGGCTCGTCTTTGGGTTGCAACCATCGACGACCTCGATGACCTCACGGGCTTGAAGCATTTACTTCACCTACAACTTCCAAGAGGTGAGACTCGTATGGTCGTTAGCATTTTTTACCAACAATTATAACAATTGTAATGATGATGTCCACCTTCCTGAACCTCCCAACGGCAGTAGAAAGGTTCACGGAGCTATCATTATCTTCGTTTTGTTTCTAGCTCGAACTAGATGAAAATTTGAATTTCCTTGTGGTAATTGACTTGATAACTACCAAACAACTGACAGATTGTCTATTGGAGTGTATTACACGTAGGCCAGTGAGATGATTGTGCAAACCGCAAATAGTCGTACGCGCAGAGTGTAGTATTTTGCTCCTTGATATTACCATAACCTACCATTTTACGTGCTACGCGATGCTGTTTGCATTCATGTACCATGTGCGAGTTTTCTCTGATGATCGAATGATTGGCGAAATTCACACTTCCTTATAGGTTTTGTAGATTTGAGGTTGCAATCCACTTTTTCAGCGCGATATCATTGTACGTTGACCCAGGACGTGCTCGGCTATCATCACGTAATAGAATTCAACACCTTGTATACTTGTCTATGGTTACCAGCGCAGACATGGGGTAAACCAGTTTATGAATATAACAAAGTCATACTCATTACAGTTAATTGCCTCGGACTACATGCGTACTTGCAGCGCATATGCGCAGTGCGCAGTTCTTCGGCACTTAAGTCAGATTTCCGAGCGCGTTGCGCGGCGCGCTCGTTGCCCGCAATGACAATTACACGAGCTGCAAGACGTTATATTAGCTATTATTTCTTAATTTTCCGTGCAATTATTTATGATGGCATCTAGTTGTTGTAGATTTGCTCAGTGCATGCTTGCTTGCCTAATGCGGCGTGATGAAAACACTGATGAAATGCTCACCGATAAGCAGATAGCTGAGACAATTAAATCAAGAAAAC
>JAODGA020010663.1:0-11967 GCA_027574885.2 Drusilla canaliculata | reverse complement strand
GTACGCGTTTTAGCGTTCTCGACTGTGATTGGCTGTAAATTTTTGACAGCTGTACGTCCACCAATCACAGTCGAGAACGCTAAAACGCGTACGCAAAAACGCGTTCATGAAAACTAAGCTTTACAGTCACGGACTGGCAGTTAACGGCAGTCCACGGACTGACAGTTAACGGACTGTCAGTTAGAGCAAAAGTTCATTGACCCAAGATTCATTAACCTATATAATTTTGATGTGTTGAACTGGTAATCAGGAGTTATAAACACTAATTTGTATGTTTTAAATTATTTATTGTTTTACATGATAAATGGTAACAAAACAAAAATAAGTAGAAGTTATTGCAAACTTCAAATAAGATTAAAAGTTAAATAAAATTGTGAAACATCACAAATTTGCTTCTGCAAGTTTTAATTTCAACTACATCAACTAACGCATTCAGGAGCACTCATAAACTACGGTAATTACCTATATTTACAGTATTGAAATATTTCGTATGATAAATATATATCGTTTTCTTGGTTGTCTTCCGTGACCTCCGCTATATTTTTTTTTGTTTTGTAAAGAAAATATATATAAAATATAAATTGTATAAAGAAACAAATTATTTAGAGATCTAAAATCAAGTATTTACAAATTGAATTTCATATGCCATTCGCTCATTAATATTCATTGAGATAACATGCGTAGGTATGACACTAAAACGTATTGTGTTAAAATTTACTTAACGGCGACGCCCCGCCTTACTTGGCCACGAAGGGCGTCAGGTCAGGGAACTTGAAACCGTTGAAGTTTGAGTTGAAGCGCTGCGTGCTCAGCGGACGCGACCGCGTATTGCGCTGCGGCGGCGGGATGAGATCCTGGTTCAACTCACTGGGACCACTCGGCCGCTGGAAGATGTTCAGATTCGACGAGGTGTCGCCGCGCAGCAGGAAGCCGCACTGCGCCGTGCAGACGTCGTCCCTCAGAATGGTCTCACGTGACCATTCGCGAAGCAGCTGACTGCAGTCGGTCACACGCAACGATGCGCATTGAGCCTGAGGAGCAAAGAACAAGTCAATAATTGCATTGCTCATCTTCAATCAAGGAATGTACTTACGCCTTCCGTGGTACAAACGCAGGAGGTGCAAGGGCTCGGGAACGCTGATTCGCCCACCTGCACCTGTGACTGCCCGATGAGACAACCACGCGTCGCGGATTCCCGCCACGCGTTGAAGTCAATCGTTGGAAGACTCTGACAGGAAACTCTTGGATTCAGGAAGTTTGACGGAATGTCGAACGCAGCACGCTGCATATCGGAATGAACGTCCAAATTATCGCAGAGCACCTTCGAGAGAGTGATCTTTCTGATCTCTTGGAGTTGCTGTTCCGTGAATTTGACTACTGAATCCTCATTCTCATACCTATAACAAAATATTTCATTAATACCGTCCTTTATATTTCCGAGATCATACATACCAGAAACGATCACATTTTCGCAGTTGTCTGAATTGAATAGCAATAATGCAGGCAAATGTAGGCCCAACAAGACCTCCCTGCAATGGCCGTTCGCTCATACCACCCGGGAATAGATCAATGTCATCAACAGTAGCATAAATGCGTTTGAAGCGCGAAATGACTTCCTGGGGAATTTCACGTGCCAAGTCCTCGAATGAGGTGGCTCGCTTCAGATTGCACAATGCTCGATAGTTATTGTAGGAAGGAATGCCGTGATCACGTCCTCTTTGGATATTCAATGCGACCAAGTCAATACCAGAGAATGGAATCTTGCGGTCCTCAAACAGATGATTGGTAACCTCTCCAGTAATAAACTGATCCAAGGTTTCCATCGGAGTCGACACCAAACCGCGAGTGATTTCGTCTACCATTCCACCCTGCATAATCATGTCCACTTTGAAGAAACCATCACGTAGCAGAATTGGTGGGTCAATGATTTGGTAATTGGGACTGAGGCGTGGAATATGTGGGCGCAGCATACTATGACCAATACGATAAGCAGCCGCTGCAAACTCGTTCAGAATGGACGGATTGCAGCTGGGGTTGTAGTCTTTGTAGTATCCCTGAGGCAGCAACTTCAAACCGTACAAGTTTACGGCGTTCCAACTGAGAATACGTGGCAGGAATTCGTTGTATGCGATGTGCTGGTTCTCAGCGACGAGAATTTTACGCGCATGCTCGAAGAGTTTCTCGGCATCCCAGTGCGGGTTCACTTGTCTGAGAGCCTCCACAACGCGATTGTGTTCACGCATGAAGATCGTATGAATGACGGTCAACGCAGGTTGTTCGGAGGCGCGGCCATCACCGGCGATAAAGCACAACCCGGAAGCGGCTTTGCATTCCGGATGGCGATCGCTTCGTGGCAGCAAGTCCTTGTACTTTTCCGGGTGCAAGGTACAGTTCATGCGTCCACCCATTCCTTTGAGATCTCTCGCAACGCAGTGATTTTCACCGTACACCTGCGACGCGTCCAGGAAAGCAGTGTTCTGATTGACTTGTTCCCGAGGACCCAAATGCAACTGACCCGGTAGGGATCTCATGAATGGGAAGCACATGCGTTGACCGGATGTGATATTCACCTCTGGGTAGTAATGATCACCTGGCGGAACCGGGAAAGGATTGCACTCGGGATGCACAGTACGTGCACTATCACAGGAACGGCAATTCGGAATCGATTCATGAAAGCCTTTGTGAATTGGAGTCATGGTCAGATCGTGATCTAAGAACTGAGCAAACTGCATCGTCATTAGAGTGTAGCGGCTATGTAGATTACTGATGTCCGGATGAATGACCGTGGACACAATACGTGGTGATGGCAGGGCAACACCAGTAGCGCCCGTAACGCGTGGCCGGGAAATGCCATCTTCATATTGGCTCGGTAACAATCGCGTAAAGGTGGTCAAACTTTTTCCGTAGGACGGATTGCGTAAGTTATTGCAGTGACCGGTAAGGGTACGGAATGGATGACTAGGATCACATGGACCCGATTCTTCGCAGTTTGGTTCGACAACATCTAATACATTTGGTGGGATGAGGGAAGAAACATCCACATTTTGTAGCCCATCTGACAATTCAACGCGAAACACGGAATTGATGACATTGTTGTCAAACAACTGCCGCTTCCTACGCCTGTTCATCAACGAGTTGATAATTTCATTACTAGCGAATTCAAACAGCAACGACGAGTTGGCCAATTTAAGAGCTTGCTTGTTGGCTTTGCTAAATGCAGCAGCGGTACCAGCATGGGACTTGGGATCAATGCCACCCACAGTGGACCAGACTTCGTACTCCATTTTCCTGCGCATTAGGACATCGTGCTCAGCTTTAGCGATAGCATCCATTAGCATATCTTCACTGAGATCCGTCATATGATCCATCTCCAACCAGGGAGTGAGTTGCGGCAGAGGATGTTGTTCGCAACCCAATCGTGCGTTGAGGAAGGGATCTTCTTGAACGAACGCTTTCGGTTGAATCGCATCGAGGTCATCTGTGTTGGCGCACAGCAAACCGGCCAATGTGACCTTTTTGATTTCTTTCAATTGTTCCGGGGTTAGTGAACTGGGCGGCAGGTCGTTTTCGTACCAGACTCGATCAGATCTGCGCAGCAGGCTGAATTGCTTCTCAATGAGACAGGTAGTCGTCGGACCGACGGCGGCACCCGGTGTTGGCGATTCAAGAATGGCACCGACCAGCAAATCAACGTTTTCAATTTTGCCGTAAAGCTTCTTCAATGTCTCGATGTTTCTCGCGTTGATGCCGGTTTGGGCAAGTTGGTCAAAGCTGTTCAATGTCTTATTGGTACACGCTTGTACAAATTTGACATAGCCTGGCAGTCCATGGTCACGACCCATGTGAATCAAAAGGGCACTTGTGTCCCATTCCGAGCGCAATGGCACAACCATGTGCAGACTCGGCGACTTCGCTTTGGTGCGGATTAGGAGATCGACCATTTCAGCAAAGTTCTCGGCTGACTCATTCATCAGCGAGCCGGGAATCATGGAAAGCAAGCTAGGAAGAGCTGCGAGTGCTACCTCATTGTACACGCCAGCCTTGTGATTACTGGAATAGTCTGTATAATGTCCGTGTGACTTCAGTCTGAGTCCAGATTTGGCCATTGTGTTCTAAATCGACAAACAAGGAAACGTCATTGTGAACGTACACTCAAATCAATGCCAATCAATGCCTTGCACTTACCTCGTCGAGAATAATGGGTAGAAACTCATTGTAGGTGATATGCTGGATTTCCGCGGCAACAATGCGTTTGGCTTCCAGAAATAGAGTCTCGTCGTTCCAATGGCGATTCAACTGCACTAGATTTACAGCAATCCTATTGTGCTCTTTCAGAATGGCAGAGTAAAGTGCATTCGAATGACACACACGGCAGGCCGTAATGTTGACTAATCCGGCATCGTAGGAGCGCAACTTTTCCACAGTATTGGCAGTGTTTCCGTAGATTGCTGACCCGTCCAAGAAGGACGACGCAAGATTCATTTGGTTCCTATATTCTGAAAAATGGACATCAGACATAAACACACTTTCAAGACAAAGCTGAAGTATACCATACCGAAAGTACATTGTTCCTTTGGCATGCTCGGAAGGGTTCGCATATATTCCTTACAATCCCCATTGCCCAAACGTCCAAAGCACTCCGGATGTTGAGCATTGCTATCATGGCAACAATCCAGACTCTTTAGATTGCCCGTGCTTGCTAGATCGTGGAGCAGGAACTCGCTCCAGGCACCCAGCAGAGCGGTGACAGACTCGTGGTCATGCTGTGGCTCTTGTCGCTGGAAGGCATGTGCCACCTGTGCCGCATGAGGTAATGGGCGACTAGCCTGTCTTGGGGTGGTCTTCCGATCGGCGTACTGTGGCGGTAGGACGCGCAAGAAAGGCGCGCCACGTGACCCCCAATCCGAGTGACGAATATTGTTGCATTCCCCGGTAGCCTGACGGAACTTGCTCGGCGGGCATGGCACGTCAAATTTCTCATTGCAAGGCGGGTGTGCGCCCCGTTCGGCATTCAGCGCCCATAGAACTTTATCACGCAGTTCGTAGGGAATGTGTGCGGTATACTCGCTTACATTGTATTCAGAATTCACAAGGATGACTTGCGTTAACGTATATAATAGGAATAATAACCTGAAACCAAAAAAATAGAATCAATATTTTATCATACTATAAAGATGTGATGTAAATATCCTTGATTTAAAATTTGCTATTATTTAAAAATAAATCAGGAACAAAGACTACTCAACAAGTCTTGTTCAATTTTGTTTGAATAAGCTCGCGCAAGCTTAAAAAAGAGCCACGCTGACATTTGCGAATTGAAGGTGAATCGTTTTATTGTGTTGTATCATCTTCAATCTCAGTTTAGCGACAATCGCTCTGCGCAAAACAAAACAACAAAAAACGCGCGAAACGTGCGCCGCGCTTCTTTGCATCGGAATGCGCTGCTCAATGTTGCGATTGCACAACATGCGTACACTTTGCATTCCTGCGTCTGCGATTGGCCAACGCTCCCCCGCACCTTCCAAAAAAAAAATCGACACACGTGCGAAAACTATAACGTAACACCCGCAAAAATATTGAATAAAAATTTCTCGCCTCGTGTTGAATATGATACATGATGTGCATTAATTTCAAGACAGTAAAAATGGCCGTAAACTTTCACTCGTAACACGGCAACAAACAACTTTCGTATGATTCGCATAATTTGTTGTTATTTGCCGATTTTCGCTCTTCAAAAAAGAAAGAAAAAACGTGCATCCAAACTCACATGCGATTGTCGATACAGCCAAGATGGCACATTTACATAATCTCTATTATCTCGCGTTGTAATCACCTGCAGCACTCACTGCAGCAAATTTATCGCGTTTCTTTTGGCGAAGATGGCGCACAACTGGCAGCGCAAGCGCTAATCGCCGGAATCAAGGCCGCGATATGGCGACCATCGAAATAAATCTCGACGTGTACATCCAGAAATATTCATTTCCAATTATAATGAGCAATTTACATACGTAACACGCTGTGGCGCTTGGGTGCATGCGATGCAACTAATTGCGACAGAGCATAATCTACTGTTTTTGCACTCACAATCAGTAATAGAGAAATTTGCCTGTTGTTACAAATCATTGATATCTTGATTCGGCAACATTCAAATTCGCGTCTGTGAAAAGTAAAATGATTTAATTATCGCTACCAGGAGTCGAAGGAACGGTATCTCCACTTAAAGAGAGACAGAAAGAGAAGGAGAAAAAAAGAGAGAAGTCGGTAAGATGTCTCGTCGAAAGTTTTTTAACTATCGAAGCTGCTATACGGCTAATGTGGCTATCGAGTACGTTAAATTGTTTTTAAATGTCCAATAAATCGATACAGTAATTATCACATCCGGTTTGCAGCGAAAGTTTAAGGTATTATTGAATTCTTGGCGTGGTACTTTCTGAAATAACAAATTTTAATTTTCAAAATGACCACCATTGTACGTAACACGCTATCCTCTTCCAAACACCATTCACTTAGGTAACGACAATGAAATTTAGAGCCATTAAAAGAGACTCCTTCAAATGGTAACCTAATGTTCTTTGAACTATTAGCAGTTGCTAGAAGAGCCACTAAATTGTGTTTTTAACATTTTATGAGTCATAAATTTTCGATGTAAGTTTAGTCGGTAATGTGATCTTAAGTACTGATTTAGAAGCACATTTTAAGTATCGATAATCTGTAAATAGGACCAATGTGAACTTAGCACAACTTCGTCATTGGGCAATGCAGAGAAAATTTGGTAACCCATTTTAAACGTTTGAGTAATCTGTAATTATGTGCTGTAAAGTAACATTTTTATTGTTTTTATAACCTTTGAAATATCTATTGTATACGTAGTATTACAAGATGAGAGATGCACACTTAAAAGTGTTTTGTATAGTGCTCCAACAAATTTTTGAGTACGCAAATGCTTGCTCATGTATGACAAATGGTTATGACATAGCATGGTGTGTACATTGTTCGCTGGTTAATTAGCTGCAAGATCCGGGAACACATTTTAACATCATTTGCGTGTAATGTACGCATGGTAACACTTCTCAGTGATTTAATATGAGTGATGGGTAGCGTACGTTCGAACGCCTTCGACTCTGGATCAATTTCGCGAAAATTGTACTTCGATTGAGGAAAAGAGCACTACTTTAATTGGCGTGAAGCAATAAGGAACTTCATGAGCAGTTCCTTATAGCGTGATTATGATTTGATTATTGTAATTTAGTAAAATGGTGGCATTAATCACGTTCCCACTAACACTAGTACTAAACAACCTGGCAAAAGTCACGGTGATCAGGATGTGCGTGCATGAGTCTGCAAGAAAAACGGCTCCCTATAGAAAAATTGATAATACATATAAAAGAAAATATCCAAGAGAACATTCTAAAGTTAGTCTCATAACTTTACAATTTTTTATTTCTTGTGATATTTAACAAAAAATAATGTTCCTTATCATTCTTTTTTTTTATGCAAACTTTTATTTCCAGAAATGCCAATAAACTATAACATGACGGTGTGTGTACTTTGGTACCCAATTACATCTTTCCTTATAGAAAATTTGAAAATGACTCTGGGACAGGTCCCATTATGGTATCATCTTTGGTTCTCCAGTTGTGAGACATGACATTATGCTCTCTTCCGTGTTTCATGAAAAAAGCTACAAAGAAACGCTAATTAACTGTAACATAAATAACTGTAAAGTCATCCAAGCAAAGCCTAACCAACCCACAAAGAAATACTTTCTTCGTATGGTGCTTGTTTATATCAATTGCGCTCGTCAGGCGCCATCTTCGTATGGATAACCTTTCCGGCTGCTACCGCTCGTCGTTCGTTTGGGCAATCCGCGCATGCTTTCACTCTCACTTTCTATACAAATAAATTTCAATTGACACATATTCACCGCGTACGAGCGCCTATGCGAACAATGCGCCGTGAGGTGCAACTCGCCGCGAGAAATGGAAACACCTGAGCCTGTGTGTACGTGTATGTCAGCGTACACACACACACACACATGAGTGTGTTTGTGTATGGGCTCATTTCAGAGACGTGACTGAATGTGACTCAATGGCATTTCAAAAGCCACGCACTTCCTGATTCGCGTGCAGTTTGCGCTTGCACTTTATGATTGTCTCCTTTTTTGTAACGACAACGCAATCGACACATCTGAAGTTAACATACACACATACCGCCAAGAACACCATCACTAACTTATAACAAAATTTAGCGAACCATCTAAATTAAATGTTATCAGAAAATTATTTCAACACAAATGTAATGATACCTAATACTTAAAAAAAAAATTTTAACAGTTTAATTTGAAGTTTAAATAGCCAAAGAATTCGCAAAATTTTGCAAGAATTGGGTTAACTGTTCTTATAACAAGAGTAAATTGATTAAAAATAAAGTAATAAAAGAAATAGTGTAACAGCATAAAACAGATTATGTTAAACAATAAAATATTGTTACATGCATCTGGTTATTACTTTGAGCATGTAAATAGAATCGCGTAAACATGCAAATCTTTCAATAGAGGGAGTGGCGTAACAGTAACCGTGTTTTATTATGCGTGAATTTATGATGCGTGAAATTTGTTTAAAATTTACTCACAAATAATTGAGTTACAAGAAATTCCGTGCATTTTATTATTCAATCTTGACTCATAAGTTTCTCGGACACTGAATTGGACAATTTTGAAAGCTTTTACTAAATGCATTTCAATAAAGTTGTTCAAATGTGATTTGAATCATTCTATTTATTTCTAAAAATTCAATATTTGGTGAATTGTTATAAAATACGTATTTTGAAAGTAAAAGGCTCAATAATGGAGGTACAATTAAGAATTACAAATTAGTTGTTTTAAAATGAACTTAACTGGTTTGAATGTTGTTAATTACATCATGGAAAAATCAGTGCCACACAATCAAATAAACTATATTATAGTGCATATACTTAACAATATTTTGAAGTAGTTTTTATCGTTGTGTCATCATTAGATTTCTGGATATTCTAAATATAAAACACGTTATAACCAATTATTTGCAAATTGCTTTTTTTCTCTTGTTAGATAAAATTTGATTTTGTAAGTTTGAATGAATTTAACTCGTTGTTTAACTTGTGTGTTAAATGGATCCAGTCAAAAAAACTATAAGACATTCTGAGTCAGCTTCCAAGCATTTCACATTTAAGAGATATTGATTATATAGATACAAATTATATAGTTTTATTGTACGTTAATTTATGATGCTTCAAACAAGTAGATATTCAAATAGTGTGTTTACACGGATCTATATGGCAATTAACACCGTGATAGAAGTATGTTCTATGAAATTTGTGCACAACCTAGGCAACAATATTCCACGTAAAAAAATATGATTAAAAACAAGACATTGATAGATAGATAGATATGATCATCAAATTAAAGGAATTCACAACACGACTCATTGTTTATTCAGCGGCAAGCCGGCCGAATCGCATGTGTAGAAACACACGGCGATTCGTGTCGTAAAAATAACCTTTTCAGAGAAAAATCCACTAAATATACATAATTCATAATTGACGTTTGGTGTGTTTCGACGCCGCGTGCGCGCCTGCTGCGCCGTGTGACATCTTACTCGCGGAATTTTTTTTGACTGCTGTGTTCGTAATTAGTATCTGAATCAACGCCTTCCCGGATCTGTTCGATTTAAATATTTATTCCAAGGATGCGGCGCGACGTATTCGTGTAACGCATCCATGCGCGTTTTCGTCGTATAGATTGAGTTGTTTGAGAAGTTATTCGATTTAGAGGACAATGAATTAGTACGCGGCATGGCTACATTTTCAAGCGGCAGCTAGCGCGATAAAAAATGATTGAATATGCTTTTCGTTATTCAACTTTATGGGGAGTTGATTACAAGATAAAGTTTATATTGTTTCCACGGCATTCTTTTATGTAGAATATCAAGGAAACGAAGCATGGCAGAATGTTGACAGCTATTACAGAATATTCTTCAGAATGTGTACTTTCATGTAGTAAACTATTTTTTTCTGTACCGATAAAATTACCTCATAAAATAGAAAAATAAGTTCAACTGGCAAATTCTAGATTATAACGTGATTACTATTCTTCTATGTAGAATATCTATCAAACAAAAGATGGCACAACGGCAAAAACTATCTCATGATAATCTCCAAAATGTGTACTTTCAAATAGATAATTATCTTTTCTATGTGACTACAATGTTCTTATAAAATTGGGAAAAATTTGGAATTGGCAAATTCAATCATATAACATTTTTGTTTTTTTTTCTATGTGGAATATCTTGAAAACTAATGCTATCATAACAATGGAAACCCTCTTAGATCATTCTTCAGAATGTGTACTTTTATATAATTAATTATTTCTTCTAAAAACTTCTAAAAACTATCTCAGAATATTTTTCAGGGTATGTACTTCCATTCATTTGTTCCTAATGCTCCAATTTTGCCAGCAAATCAAAAATATTCTATTAAATAAAACAAGATCAAATTTTACATATCTCTCTTACGTTCTTTCACGTGCAATATCCACAAAACTAAAGATGTTATAACTATAAAAACCACATCAATCAATTCTTCAGAATTCCGACTTTAAAATAACATATTTATTTCGTTCCCATTCAAAGAGTTTGCAACTTTATTGGTGCTAATGTGTAGGAGAAATAAGATGCAACGCCAAAAAAGACAAACAAACTGTAAATTGCAAAAAAGTGACCAAAATATCCCAAAGCGTAAAATCATAAACATGTAAGTTTATTACTTAATTAAATAATTAATTTGGCCCGTGATTTGCACGACAATCAACGGAAATGATACACACACGTTTCGTCAGGTGGGATTCGTACCTAGTTCCTGTGCAAATAAACGACTGAATTAATTAATTAATTGCAACACGGCGGTTGTGTGTTGTTGACGTGCCGCTTTGCGGTGCCCACTCGAAAACAATTTATGAATAGCGCGAAACAAGTAAAAATCGGACGTGTCCTTCGTGGTGCCGGCGAACAGCGCGAGCACCAGAATGTCGCCACTCTCACCGCTTCACTTCTCGCCAACGTAGCAATCCGTCGCATGTGCCATTTGTCACCGATCGAGAGAGGAACGTTTGCGCATGCAAATGAAGCACATGCTGCGCGTATGGCGGCCACAGCTGGTGCGCTCGCCGGAAAAGTCTACGGCGGCGGCGGCAGCGCGCGGCGCGCGGAGGTGGCGGCGGCAGCGCGCGGCGCGCGGAGGTGGCGGCGGCGTTTTATGAATGACACGCAAACGCGTACACAGTGGCGCGTGCAGGGCGATCGAATGCGTACGACCTAATTTAGAAAATTTCACGCAACATTAAGCGCGCGCGAGCAATCGCGATTATATAGTGGCATAATCAATACCTGACATGGCGCGGCCAATGTGGGCCATTATTACGCGCCTCGCCTCGTGTGCCTTTTGCCGCCGCCGAGTGAACTTGCCAACTTCTACAAGGCGACCTGCACATATGGCGCTTGATTAGGTCCCCACCTGCTTGGTTCGTTCATTTTAGAAAGAGCGAAGTTTGCTACTAGCATAATAGCCTCATTGTAGTCACAGTTATACACTTACTAGTTTGCAAAGATAAGAAAGTAAATCAATTCGTAATAGAGTTTCTTTTAACGCATCGACTGCTGTGGTCATTAGCGTATGTTGAAGTACAACGTCCCGTTAATATTTGACAAAAAACACTTTTTTCTTTAACCTATCCAGGAATCGAATCCAAAACCTCTCGCATTGAACATACCACAATGCGTGAGATCCTGGGTTCGATTCCTGGATAGGTCAAAGAATAAAGTGGTTCTTATCAATTCTTGTTAATGAAGTACACCGCCTGCAAGCACAACGCCTGTCGTAATAGAATTATTTGTTAAAATGTTTAAGGGGGTAGACCACTTTGAAATGTCGATA
>JAODGA020010618.1:0-26615 GCA_027574885.2 Drusilla canaliculata | reverse complement strand
ACCACGAAAAAAAGGCACCAAACGCACGTTACCTCAATGGTGGCGCGGAAACGTGTGCATATTAGGAACAACACAACTTTTTTCAACTCTTTGAATTGCTATATCTCAGAAAGGGTAATTCTTAGAGAAAAAAGGATTAGAACATATTTTATAGATAATTTCATTGTCTACAATTTTTACTGATATACTTTTATGATAAAACTTACCGTTTAGCTGGAAAATGCAGATAACCCATTTTTGTGACCTTTGACCTTGAATAACTTTTTTTGCACATGTCGGATTGATTAGGATTTTCCACATTTCATTTATAATGATGTTCCGGGCATGTGTACCAATTTTCAGCGTTATGCGAATTAATGCAATTTAATCCCTGTTTTTTAGCTAACTTGACTGGGCTAAGTGAGGACAATTTTGTATAATTGAATATTTCTACTAATTTTTTTATATGAGAGTGGTTGGCCACCGTGTGTCGTCACTAAATATTTTTGAAACATTTGTAAATCAACGCTACTAGGTCTTTATTTTATTGTTAACATGAGCAAAACTATTAGTCGGCAGTTCAATAAATTTAAATTATATTTAGCTTATAGAAAAATATATCGATAATTTTAAAACAACTTTTAGATATAACCCTTGAATTTTGATAAAGTAGAAGATACCAAAGAGTATAACACCAGCACATAATGACGCATCTTGCGATGAGCCGTCGAGAATGAGCTGTTCCAGATGTGTTCTATATCTTAAATAAACATTCATTCGTTGGGTCACTTTTATATTTTTCGTATGAGGCAATGAGTGAGATAATAATCGAAACCAATAGTGCCGTCAGAATGCGCGGTAAACCTTGTTTTGCGCCGTTTCAATTTACGCCGATTGACAATTACGCCGGTTGGTGCCAGCAAGAAATTCCCCGATTTGGCCATAGGATTTCCCGCTGTGGTCTACATTATATCATCTATTACATATGTGTTCATTTTACGCCGATTAGTAACTCTCGTAAACAGTTCCCCGGTGTAAAACGAGGCTTATCCGTATTTTAATCGCTAATGAAGCTTGCCTGCTATAGATCAGGTGTTGTGTACCACCGGTGGTACACCCTGCCCTGAACATGTAAAGTAAATATTGTGCTATATCTCTTGATACATTTATGGAAAAACAGCAATTTGTACACGATTTAGATCTCTTACATTATTGCCAAACTAATATATGTTCTAATTTTAGTATGTAATTCTCATCAATATCATAAGCCTTTACATAAGTAAAATATTAAATATTATCATAATTTAGTAAGAACATTTTTGCAAATATTTGGTTTAAAAATTTTCATTATAGAAAACATTGAAAATAAAGACTAAATTTATTTAATTTTAATTTTGTTATTTAATTGCATTGAGAATTATAAAATAGTCATTCTTTGATATTGAAAATATAATAACGTGCAAGTTCTAATATATTAAGTAAAAGTACACAAATAAGTTTAAATATTTCATAATTATGTGTTATATTTCAGCTGGTTGTTTTGAAAATAATTGCTAAACTTAATCTTTAAATCCATAGCATAAATTATAATAGAAAAAAATAAGAATCGAGACAAAGTCGAAACCAATGCGAATTTCAAAATTCAATCAATAAGAATTTCCATCTTCTACTTTCTTTTTCTCCACCAACTCGACTTGTAGTCGTTGCAAAGACGCATCGAATGCCAAAGAAACCTGCCGAACCAAAAACGCACCAGACCAACGACTAAGGAGCCACGCGTAAAACGAGATTCGATGTCGATCTATAAAAGCGGTAAGCTTTATGCGGGCCTGGAGTGACTTGACAAGGAGAGTGGCAGTGGGGGCGGCAGCGGCGGTGGCAGCGACGAATCCCAGACTAAACGCGACGTCGCCAAATATCATTTCGGAGGGTAATCTGATTCTGGCCTTTTCAAAGCGGGCGCATAAACTCCCACCGTGAGGGTGGTTTGCGAAGGTGAATGTTTCCCGACCACGAAAAAACGGGAAACCTGAGCGTGAATGTCAAAGTCTAAAAATATCTACCAAAACCCCACCTGATGTCTTCCAAGACAAGCGTAATCAGCCCCCAAAATTAGAAGCGACGACAGAACGCACGACAATTAGCAATTAATTTCGATTACAAAACCCCAAGATAGCTTAATATCTTAATCCGACGCGCTGTAATCCGACATCGTGACGCTCATCCGGCTTTCATCTTCCTACCCATGCTTCTTACCGTTATCCTTGATGTATTTATAGTGTTAATATTCAAATGTAATTTAGTTCTAATCCAATGCAAATGTTCTTGTGTTCTTTCATTATCCCCTATATATTTTTTTGTTAGTGCAAACCCTATTTTTCGTTTTGAGGTTTTCTCTTGTCTTCTTTTTTTCATAGTGTGATTCAAGAGTGGTGGGTGCCGTGTTTATAGCTTGCTTGTTTTGTCCCATGGGATATCGCTTTAGAGTTTTTTCTAACGATGTGTTTGTTTAACGAGTCATGCGTATGCTTCTGTTTTTATTCTATCCACACAAGACAAGAACGCAATATCAGAAGTGTAATATAATACGCGCAATATGTTTCCTACCCTTGATGTTGTTTGCTCTCCATTACCATTACCATTACTGCTCAGCAACATGCCATCACGTTATAAATTGTAACATAAAACATTTTCTTCGCATCCAACTAGGATAATTTCTATATGAAGATCGGTCATAATATTGACTAATCAATTAAATTAAGTTTGATATTATATTATCGTTTTTTATATTGTAGTTGTTTGGACAAGAAATAAGATTATGGAATGACAAATAAAATATGTTTATTCTTTACTAATTTGCTAGTTTATTTAGATATTAATTTATAGGTAACATTATAATTTGATGTTTCCATTACCTCGTAATGAGTGGAATTTATTGCTTTGTTAATAAATGTTTTCCTATTAATGGAATGTGGAAGTTTTTTTACCTGGTAATTTATTTACCCTCTGACTACCTGTATTTCATCCACCTAGTTTGGGTTTGTTTTGTTTATCTTTCTATTGATCTTACAGGTTGCCTAAAGAAGGTGAAAAATAACATAGTAAACAACGTACCACTGTGCGATCGAATTGATAGCTAATTCCTGATAAAAGTCAAGTCGTGTTTTGTACCCCCTACTTTTTGCATTAAAGGTGTCAATCTAAATAGCAAGGAAATGCGTTTCTTTGGCCTAGCAAAAATCTTTCCCTACATCGCGCTGGCGTAGATAAGAAGAAATCATTAAGCCGTAAAAACGCGTGTGCATAATGCGCTCGCTGCCAGCGCCATTATATTTCTGATTCGAGCCAATCAGAGAGCATTGTACGTGTATGAGTGTTCGCGTACGCGTCCTCCGGAGAGCGCGCCCTTCCTGATGACGACGCTGACGGTCGTGCGGTGTGCTCGTCGAGGTGTGGGAAACGCGGCAGTAGTCGTGACAGCGTAAAACGGCGGGAGTGCCAAACCCCCTGCTTTCTAATGATTTCCACCCTTGTGGGGGGAATGCGGAAGTGCACACGACGATCAACCTAGGTGCGCGGCGATCGGCTCGGCTCACTTTATGAAATATTCATTCGAAGTAGAAGGCAGTTGCTGTAATAAAAATATATTTATGAATTGTCATGACAACCTACCAAAAATACTGATCTAGAAATCTTTGATTAAGATGCCATGTCATATTTTTTTCATTTTATTCAAAAATTTGAAAAATACAGGGGCCAAATTTAACATATTTTAAATTACTTTGATAACTATGCCGTTTAGAAAAGTTAGTAAGTGGTTTAAAAGCATTGGAAAGAAGCGCGAAACGTTAGATAGTGAAGCTGATAACGTAGCGATTATCAGATTACAATCCGAAAATCCAGACACGCTGTCTTCAGCTGTTGAAGATGAACATGGCGCGGGAACTGCAGCAGGTCACCATCATAGAACTTTAAGTATAGTTGAACCAACGCCTCCACGAAAATCCGACAAGTATGTTAAAATGAAACAAAAACTTAACCGAATGAAGAAAGTTGAGCCTGAGTCAAAGCAAAATAAAATTGTACCTTCTATTGTGCCTAGTCAAACCAGCCACGTTAAAGTGCCGCAAAAGACTGAATCAAAATCAGTTTCAACAAAATCAAGCAAATCGTCGAAATCGGCTCACTCTAAGAAATCTAAGTTTTCTATATCCAAAAGCAGTGACTTTAATACAATGACAGGACCACCATTGACAACAGCGCCTATTGAAGATGATACTGGGAAGATTGTAAAAGGATTAGACTTGGCCGAGGCATTAGGTGTATTATTAAAAAGAGGAATTGTGGAAGCTCCTTCTACACAAAGTGTAACAAAACTATTGAGTGAATCAATAATAAATTTGGATGAGAGTTCATCGGAAGCCAGCCATACGGAGTTTGTAAAGCAGATTAAATCGGGTATACTAGTACCAGTAGAGCCACCATCTGTAAAGCCATTATCTAGGAGTCTTCCGTTGCTTGATCCGTCTAAAACTCAATCAACAAACACGTCTTTTCATTTTACAGCACCAATCAAATTAGACGATAGCATGGTAAAGTTGAAACTTGAGCGCAATCTAAGTAGTGATTCGTGTACGCAGTATTTTGCTCTCAAATCCGTGCTCCAGCTGGAGCCTTATCTTCAAGATCTTCGTCAACAAGAAGGTACAACATTAACTAATATTAAACTACACCGGTCACCTGATCAATATAAAGGAAGTGCTACAGTTATTGTAAAACAAAAAGGACAATTGGCTTTATCCATAGCCAGCATCAATGAGAAAGTTTCAGTTAGCACGGATAAAATGCAAGAAAAAAGCGATGTAGAATTAAATGTAACAGGTCTGGATGAAAACATAGAACAGGAGAACGATTTAGAAGAATTAACTTTAGATAATGGAAGTGAAGAAACCGAAAAAGATACACTTGATCTAGTGGATGACGAGGAGAATGTTGCAGATAAAAAGAAATGTCGTTGTCTACGTCTGTCAAAGGATCAATCTTATAAATATGAGAGTCAGGATAATTTTAGCGAATCAAATTTGCAACAGAAGGGAACGGGACCATTTGTATATGATTCAAATGATAGCGAGTTATCTAGTGTTGAAGGTGAACTCGCTGAACTGATACTGGTTCTGAAAACTATTAAACCGTCTTCAAATATGCTTAAACCACCACTAGACACAACGGAAAAATCGTTACATTATATGCTCTTCTGGAACTTCTTAAACATATCCGATGCTTATAATTTTTCTTTTGATGAGGATCTGAAAAGTAACGTACATTTTCAACTGAATGAAACACGAATGTACAAGTTTAGCATGACTCCTGGCATCTATTTATATTTGCAGAAATGCCCAATGGCTATAGAATTGTCAAGAATAAGGCACTCTAGAGAGACTCTCATAGGTAAATGTAACTTAAAAATAGGTAACTGTTTTGATGACATTAACAAAGTCTATGAAAGTGCCATGGCGATTAATAATAAAGACTTATGCTTGTGTTATGAAAACTTGGACCCAATGAATTTTGGCACGTTGGTGGTTCGCTTTAAGATACGTGGAAATCAACAGCAGTTTAATGAATGTCGTCCACCACCGCCTCCATTTGTTGATATTCCACCACTTATTGAATCCAACGATCGTCCTCCACCGGGTAGTCCTGGCACTGGCGCATACATGAAGGGGGATCTGGTCAGCCAGGCTGAGTTGCAAGCGTTTCAAGATGGATTAAACTTGGTCCTTGTACGGAATAAGGCTTTGCGTACAACGCAGGAAGAAATCACACAGGAGCTCAAGGATAGGACTACTTGGATGCATGAGGAGCTCAAGTGGAGGCTGACTCTTCAGGAGAATGCAATTCTTTGCGGCAAAGATCCGGAGAGCATCAAATGGCGTCAATGGAAGGACGATACTACAGCAAATGTGCGTTACCGACCCATTTCCCACGAAGAATATCTCAAAGATGGCTTGGCGCATGTGGAGATTGAAATATTGGAGCTGACGCTGCTAGCAGATAGCAAACCCATGCTTAACCCTAATCTTACACATCTATACATTGAATTCTCTTTCCTTAATATGTCTGGTAAAGGTATGGAGACATTGACAATGAGCAAGCCAGTGGACGAGAAGCAGCCAGTGAGATTTCATTTTAAGAAAACCTTTGACATTCACATTGAAACTCAGCAAGCAACATTACTGGCCGAGATGATTCGCAACAATGAAACAATTCCATTTACCGTCGTTGCTCAACCGGTTGAAAATCGGAATGAGTTACAAAGCTGCTATGACTTTGGAGTTGCACATTTGATGCTTTTCGATCTCTTGCAGAGTAGATTTAATTCTACATTGGAATCTATTCCTGTGGTTGATTCTTATGCAAAGGAGATAACAATTGGCAGCCTTAAAATACACTTTGTTGGTATCTTGGCAATTCGATCTATGGCACTACATCTCCTCACGCCTCCATCGTTCAAAATTATACGTTGAATTTCTAGGGGGAAAATAATAAAAAAATATGTTAGTATACTATACATCTTTCTCTATTTAATTTGTATGCTAATAGGTAATTGATTGTTATTGGTATAATTAGAAATTTAAATTTAAGCAAAAGTATACAACGATGATAGTGCGGTAATCGTGCATCACGTTTTTTACTTCTTTCGGAAGGCGAGCGCATTTCATTGTGCGCTTCCCGTTCCTAATTGATTTGGTCCGTTGGCCGATATTAATGAAACGTTTACGGCGGGCGGACGGTGCGTGGGCTTGCATTCGGCTCACCCGAGATAAGATTGAGAGATAATCGGGCACGCGCATACGCGGTGCATCGTAAAAAGGGCGAAGAATGTGCTGTGCTGACCGGAGAGCGACCAGTAGTCGTCTACACCGCCGCACGCTAATTCGTATCTAACGACTCTACTCTTCGTAACAACGTTAAACAGCTCGCACTTGTAGTACACATACCTCTGCTTAGTGTCCAAGGTGCAGGCGGACAACCCGCGCACATACTTACACACATACGTTGTATACGCAGCACATTGGACACCTGCCATTACAAGCTGACTTTAACGATCAGAAGGTGGTAGCTGCATCTTCCGAAGGCGCTTAACTGAATAAAGCAACCAACATAACCAACAAGTATGTCAAAGCGACAACGTTGAAGGAAGCAGATGATTTACTTATCGTCATTACATAATTACGTATTCGATTGGTCTGTTTCTTCACTCAGAATTCTAGAAATGATTGGCTTAATTAAATGGTCGCTTTAAATTGCTTTCAAAGTGGAATTTTAGTAATAAATTTGCAGGAACATGCACTAAAGGTTATGTTAGGTTAATTTTGGTACTTACATTCTGTTGTACTAAACAATAAAAACACTCTAAAGTGAAACTGTGCGTATGTGCTTAATACTGTCTTGCAAAATAATTATGCTAGCATCGCAATAAATATTGCATATACTGTTTCTTAATACCAACTTGTGAACAATTTCAAAGAGATATTTGATTTTTATTGAGACAATGATAAAACCAAATATCCCTTTCTCATTGTTCCAATAACAACCAAATATCTCTTTGACATTGTAATTGTTTGAAAATGTGTTACACCATATTCTTTCATATTCATCGAAGAAATTACTGATATATAGTTTGATTAATTACGTTATGCTTTTTCTCGTTTACACCAAAACCTGTATTATTTTAAGTGAATTCTTAAGTAATATTCAAAGCCGGGGCCAGGCAATTAGCAAATTTTGGTAGTCTTGCCTCGTTAGCATAAAAAGAAAATACAAGTTATATTATTAGTTAATATTCATTGAAAAAAGTTTTGGTTTGATCTTAGCAGAAAAGTATGTGCATAAATAACAATTTGAATGCTTGGAGATGTTTGTTAAGTTATGTAATTATAGTTAGAGTAATGTTATGTATGTGCTAGTAATAAACTTAAATTTATTTAGCGCAATTTATGGTTTGTATGTAGAGGTTTGTTAGAGATTAATCTTTGCAATCTAAACAAATATGAACATAAATTCAATATAAAAACAGTATAAAGATTGTCACATTTGGTTGCTTCACTGTTCTTTCTAGTAAAATTCTAGGAAAAGCTATGTTGTAAATTTTATACGTATTATAAGTTTTGTAGCAAGAAATAGCGTTACGCTAAAATTATAAAATACGCAAATAAAATGTCAATTAAAGAAGTTATAATATTTCTTTTAATTAACTAGTAGCAACAGAAAGAAAAGTTTACTGTTAAGAAAATAGTCTTCACATAAACAGAAATTACATTACTCAGTGTATTTTTCATGGATACCGACAATGCATTGATAATTTTTGCAGACACGATATAAATCTGCTGATTGGTATTTAATACTCTAACTTTTTGTGTAATAACATATCCGTAATTTTTAATTAATACCCGCGAGACTAGTAGGGTCCGAAGCAACGATCTTTTTTTTTGGGGGGAAAGATGTATCATCGCGATTATTTAATTATAAATTACGCCCCGGTTAAATATGAATTAATAATGCTGTTGGTTTCCGAGCGCCGCAAAGTAGGTGCATTTATATGCCGCGTGTTTCAAGTTTTACCACAATAACAACCAACACCCGAGGCACTCTTTTCGTGCGAGTCATTCCGACACTAAACGGAGATATTATCTGCCAGATCAATTTGATATCGGAACCAGCTCGGTCATTTGTGCACGACGAGGTGAGTATGTTCGAGCATCGGGGTAAAAATGCCACGTAATAAAGCGTAATCAAAAAAAGACGCACTGAAAGTTGCGTCATTACTACGTGCATGTCGCGCGTGTATTCATCATTCCACGTTGTTAAGGCAAAAGGCGCCGTGTGCGCGTGCACAAATTGGCTTGTTTCGTTTCGACATGTCAGAGCGTTTGGTATCACTCTGCTTGTGTACGCGCCGCAGCAGAGGTAGTGCAATGCATCTATCATTCAGTCATTTCAGGCGCACCGGAAATGAAATTGTTAACTTTTCGGCACGCTTACGTTCCACTGCAAAGCAGAAGCGTTTTACGGGCGAATTAAAGCGACGATTAAATGGCAATATTATTTCGTGTTCACCGCAGAAGCGGAGTTTTATTACCTTGCCATTACGGGTGAGCCTTGAATGCTCATTTGAACCGTCAATTTTGGCGCATTGGACTGTGGCGAAGTGCTATCAAACTATTAAAGTGCTAAACACAAATTTAAAAGAAAGTTACACATGATCACAAAATCTTATCTAACTTGACGCTTTTATTTTGCAATAAATCACTCATTTAATTACTACTTAATTAAGAAAGCAAAGTACGTATCATAATATATAAACCATGCTTCAATGCAGTGTAGCTCCTCAAATAATTTAATTTAGAGAATTGCTAGACATTTTTATTTGGTATTAAAATTGTTTAATTATTAAAACTGGCCAATTATTAGGCTACAATTATGTTTTATTTGAGTATTTAGTTCATTCTATTTTACTGAATTATGATTAATTATAATTACCTTGCACCAGTTAATTTATTTAAAATTAAATATTAATCATTCTATTTCCATAACTAATATTTTCCAACCTAAATTTTATACAGATTCAGAGCTTTTCTAGTATTAGAGCGACATCTCACAAATTTGGAGAAAAGTATAAAAGCTCAAGCAATAGTGAGCCCCCTCTTTCGTTACCCCCACTCGTTAGCGCACACCCAACTTTTACTCGAAGCTCACTTCCACTCTGTCCGTACAGTAAAAAAAGCTCACCAGCAAAATTGTTTTCACTACTACCAAACAGATGGCCTGTTAATGCCGCACAAAATGAGTATCCCCCCAAAATTATTCCAAAATATAAAGAAGAGATCGCTGACTACCTGCCTAGGGTGTACAACTGCACCTTTTAGTTATTGTGTTGAATTTGTGAGGTAAGCTTAATAAAATAAAGAAAATTGTACATTTTCAGAGTATTTTATTAATAATAAATTGTATAGTCTTGAAATAATTTAATAGTTTTTAAACAACTTAATTTTCGAATATTTACGTATTTGCATGAACTTTTTAAGCCAACACTAATAAGATGGCAGAACAAATGTTTGGCCTATACAGTGTAAATGAGCTGCACCAAGCGCTCGAATGAACGACGCTAATTAAAATCATTAATTAATAGCAGAGCATGTACCTGGTTCGGTTGGTTCTTAAGTAGCGTCTCGAGCTATAACCACAGTCATGACTGCGTTTACCATTTGCTCATCGTAATTGACGAAAATGAGACGCTAACAAAAACTCATGTTAGACGAGCATTTTTAATTCTAATTAAACGCGCCATGTAGGTGCTGGGAATTTCCTAACGAACACGACAAAGCATCTACATTCATTGAGCAGAACAAAGCAATAAAGTTGTTATTAACAATAAATCTTTACGCAGACATATATAAATAATTTGCGTACCTTAATTAATTGAAAATATAATTTATTGCTTCAAAACTTTGAAAGATTGATATATTAATGTGTAATTGAAAATAAAATAAATTGTGGATTTATTTAATTGAACATTAGTTGATGGTTCGAGCGTTAATACGTAAAAATATATTGTTATGTTTGGTAATAATAAATAAACAATATTTTAATCATCAACCGAATTATGCTAACCTAAAGTGTTGGCAAAACAATTGTTGTTGTGTTAATTTTTAAATATATTTAAAATAATTGAACCTACAACTTTACTTAAATGCTAAGCAATTCAATTACCTAATTCAACATCAATATTCAAATTGGCATTGTAGGAAAATGCTCACTGATAGGCACCAGACACAAAAGCAAAGTAAACTTTGGCTAGGAGGAAACCAACATACATACCACTTACTTGCCCATTTAAATTGTACTCTGTTAGCTACAACACAGGTAACAAGAATTCAAAACATTGCTATTTATACAAGGGATGGGTTTGATTGTCACCGGAAAAGCTTAAGGGTTTTATTCAAGCCGGCGGTAGATTGATCGAGAATGTCATCTAAATCATTTGAGGATTATGTTCACGCTTCATCTGCCTTTTTACATATCACCATAGTCTGTACAGTTTGCCCCAATATAAAATGTAAAGCGTTTGTCTAGTTTAGTAGAAAATTAGATATGTATCAATAGAGTAGATGTCGACTTAACCAGGTTTTAAATTTGGAAAACAAAAACCGCCCTAGATAATATCAAAATTTGAAAAGGCTTACAATGAAAGTGTAAAAACGCATACATTATGACACATTCACCGTATATTATATTTTAAAACACTAAAAATAAAAATAAAAACTTATGCTGTTTGACTGCTTCTTCGGTTTTTGATAGATGAGTAAATTCAAGCACCTAACCGTTTTCGTGCCTCGATAAACGTGCCTATTGTTTTCGGAGGCAATTAAATTGTTAAGATAATTATTAGATATCGGACCGGTACGTTTGGCGTGCCTAGAAGGGCGAGACACGAAGCGATAATAAACTATAATTAATCATAACTTCATTAGCGCCGCACTCATTGCGGGGAAACAATGGCATCAAGCACATCAGAAGTCGACAGCGCCGGCCGCAAATTACGAATCACGAATAAAAACAAAAGAAAATTGAAAACAAGGAACACAGAAATGCTGAAATCTCGACAGGCGAACGTTTTACCGTTTAGCTCGCCTCCAATTGGAAAGTGAATAATGTATTCACCAACAATTAAAGTTATGTTGCGTCTCTTCTTGTTCATTTGTTGAAATTTTAATTAAAAATCAAAATGCCGGCGGAGATTATTCACTACAGCGTAGTGTAATTAGCATTCTCAGTAGGTACGTCCATTGTGCTTCAATTAGTGGTCCATCCTAATTGGACGCTTGTAATTACCAACTCCTCTATAGTCTTTCTTTTGCCAAATTAATAGAAGTAATGAAGAATTAAATGAACAATTAGGTTCGGCATTTATATAGGTACAATAAATTGCTTTAAAGTAAATTACATCAATAAAAATTTTGTTAATTAATTAAATAATTATAGATCTACAAACCGAAACAAGAAGACAATAAATATTTACATAGAACATATATATATATACAACTGAACAGTGAATCAAAGTTTAATTAAGTTTTAACCGAAAATTGAGTAACTTTTAAAGCGCTTGTGTTCGTTGTTTACAAAAATACAGAACATAAACTTAATATACATGTCATTAAATAGAAGCAACAAGTGTGTTTGCGCAAAGGGTTCAAAATTAATTGATTAAGTTCTATGGCTGAACGTTGTTAGCATGCGTTTGTGTTGAATTGTAGCCAATTAAACGTTTTTCATATGTTAGAAATTTTATGTGTTGGGAAATTAGGAAATTAGAAAAACTAGGGGAATAGTTATTCAATAAAATAGGCAATAAATGAAATAAACAGCATCTATTTACTAATCATATATTTATTACATTTATTGCATTATTCGGGTAATTGCATGTTGCGCTGATGTTGTCAATGGTATTTTACAATTAAATATGCATATTTTACTGTGTAGAGGCCAACAAAGGAAATATATAATTTTCGTAGCAAATGTAAGTAATTAATAATAATTAAAACCCATTGCGCTATACATCTGTGCGCAGTTTGACAAACAAAAGTTGGAGACAAAATGGTGAGTGATAAAGCGACATGTTTGGGTTAATGTATGCCAACTGACGCACAACTAATTTTAGTCGTTTACAAAACACCATACTAAAATCTATGACCTACTCAAAGAAATAATATCTTTCTTTGCAAGTACAATGCTTTTTAAACTCATATAAATCTTATAGTAGGTTTATCAGTCAGAAAAGTTATTGCATCATCTATGAATTATACAAGGAAATTTAATTTGATCGCATGATATTAATGTTTAAAATTTAATTAAATATCTTGGGTCATGGCTTGGTTTGGGAACCTTATTTTCAATTGTGCCCGTTCAGTTGAAGTTTGATGTTTTTGAATGTACGGAATCTGTGGATGTACAAGTGGCCCTATTTTCTCTTCTTAATTCAATTTTTTACCTACCCCAAACACCAGGTAGTAGAGAAAGTAAATGGGACGCACAAAAAACACATTCGGGTTTCAAGACGAGATGAAAAGGAAAAGGGGTAGAGTGTGTTGCAACGCGGAAGTCTATATGCAAAGAAGGTGATGCCAGCAGGTAGTCCATCATCCGATCCCTTTTCCGACGACATCTGCATCCTCGCGACTCGCATCTCCCATCTGCATATGCTCTGCATACGAAGGAAACCCGCTCTTTTCTTAGCAAACAAACGCATGCTGTGTGCGTACGGAGAAAAGGGTTCCAGCGTCTGTGTGAGTGTGTGTGTGTGTGTGCGTGGACCCTATTTCTGGTGAGAGAATTCAAGGTGTGCGTCTAGCAGCGCACTGACAGGTAAAAAAGAGAGTGGTCGTAGCCGTCGCGCCGTGGTGCCCGACGACCTACGAAGATGATAAATTATGCTCTATGTATTGTCGGTCGATCGCAGGGAACTTATTTGAATATAATTCAAAAACTGTCAGAACGCCCCTTGACGTCATTTGCATGTGACTATTCCGAATTGAATTGCAGTTCTCCCAGGAACAGGAGCAGAAAGTGTACACTTTCACTCTTTATGCAGCGCCTGGTTTTTGTGTGCCTTCGAACACACCGCACACGGTGTGTGATTTCTGTGCGTGCTGGTAGTGGTGAGATGCAAATTTTTCTACCTGGACCATCATCAATCCGCGGGCGCATAAAAATCCCTCATTACTTATGCAATTCAATACATCACGTAGGGTTAAGTCAGAGTAAAAAAATGCGTTTTAACCATTATACGGTTAGCACGACGACAGACAGCCATAATTTCTGAAAGGCCGATGGAAGGTTTTTTTAGGCCCGGCTATACACAGATGCAAGCGCATACGCCAATCTGACTATATGCAAATCAAGTTCATTCATTCGCTTTCATTGATGGTAAGTACCCTTTCGTGCGTGCAGCCGACCATTCCAGACCAGATTGTTTGTCTGTCAACTTCAAACCAATTTTGCTCATCTGCCAAAAACGGGTTAGCATTTTTATGCAAATTTCACCAATTTGAATTTGGAAACCTCAAAAAACACCAATACAATATACATTTTACGGAAAAACATGGAATGCATTAAATTTCTTGCCATTATATAAATTACAATAAAATGGAGTTCTATACACAATTTTCTTGCTAGTTTTTGTTTTCTTCGTTTTTATGTGTTCCCTATTCGATTAACTTCGCCGCATCATTGCGCTAGAATGGTACGCGCACAGCGAATCGATAATATTTCAACAATGCATGCAAACATACTTCCTAATCCATCTAATGGCGTATTATTTACCAACGGCACACTATTTATTTATTGGATTACCTTCGCGAGGTGAATCGATGTTTCGTCCAAAGTTGTTAGCGCAACAACGCCCGACGACGGCCGGTATTTCGTGTTCGAGCTCCGCAAGTCGATTGAGTAACTGACAAAATTATGTACAGTAAACCGCATACACACACAGACATTCTTTGACGCACAAAAAGAGCAAAATTCCGTCGAGTTTTCGAATTTTTCATCAATCCAACTATTCATTCGCTCCGTCATCCATCCACCACCCGCCCATCAATCGACGGCGCCTACTCGCCATGCAGGTTTCTATTTAATATTTATTAATGTTGCACGTGAATGCGCGTGAATAGTAAAAGGTGAAAAGGAAACCAAAAAGCTATTATCGTTTCCATTTTCTGGAAAAGCTCAAGCGTATATGCGGAAGAGTTCGATGGAATCAAAGGCGCATTTGTAGGTACAAAAATTTAATTTCCTAGAAACCTGGGTGTCTAGAAATCAAAATTGCGTTTGCAATAAAACCACGAAAACTATAGAAAATCAATTTTCAAGTGCTAGCCTAATATCTTTGTTTGATTTTAGGACGCAAAATTTGAAACAGCGCCCACTGATAAGAAACATATTCGGTGTAGCACATACATGGATTACACGACGTTATCTATGATAATCGAATGTCCACCGAAAAACATTTCCAAGCAAAACAAAATTAGATAACGAAAAATTCACATTGCCTCTATTACACCAAAACACAAAATTCGTTTATTTTACGTATACTTAAACGCCCGATAATTGTAGAATCATAGCTAAACATATTACGAAATACTTTTACTTAGATATACAATAAAATATGCGTATTTAGGAAGCCCTTTTAGTTAAGTATTCCACTCAGTTCCAACGCTGCATGTGTGCACACGTTTTAACATATTCAACGTGTTCCCAGCTTTACGTGCGTCGAATGGCGATGTCATTAGGTAATCGTCGATGCGACGACGTTCCATTCCCTCCGCGCACACAAGCCTTGCCCTTTCCTGCACTCGCACCTACCCGCCGTATGTTAATTCAAGCAGTATTTACACGCGTTACCGCATGGTGGGCGCAAACATTTGTTAAATTATTAACGAAATTACCAAACGCCCGCTGGTGACCACGTGCAAACTGTCCGACCGCATACAGCAAACCAAATTTCATTGCAATGCATGGTATACGCTGGACATCAAAACAAATGGCAATAATTTGCTCAAGCTGCTTGCAAAATATACATAAAATGTTCCGGTTTCGGTTTGCCATATTTTCAGGGGGCAGTGAGCGTGCGTGAGTTCATTTTTTCGTGACGATGCATGGCGAAAATATGTTAACGTGCGTTAATGTTTTATGTTCGTTCATATTTTATTGCAAATGAAAACACGGATATTCGTGATGCCGACGAAAGAACTACTATTTTTTAGATTTGCATGTGAAATAATAAATCTGAATGGTACCTACAACTTGCAAAAACATATAAAACAAATTTTTTTTGGGCGTGTTATAACCATGCCTTTCGTGTATTTTGTGTATTCATTGTCTTTGGTAAACATCTACACCTTTATTTATATTTATTTAATGGGCGTTTGTGCGTCACGTGGTGGAACAATGCTGGGAGTGTACAACCGCCTCATCAAATGTGGCGGCTTCGAAACTAGGTTTACTCCAATAATGGGTAAACGTGTGCGTGTGCGTCGTAATATTTACGATTTCGATGCTTGATGGAAGGCGCACGAAACAGCGTTGGGGGTATGTGCGTGTGCGTGCGGGGAACCACCAACCCCCTTCAACAACTGCAGTGTGTAGTGCGGCGGGGTGGTACGCACCCACACATAGAACCGAAAGACCCCTGGCATAATCGAACGGGAGCGGGAATCGCGTCGCCATTTCGTAAAGCCGCTGGAATACACTATAACCGCCCGCGCGAACGCGAATAAAATCGATAGAGGGTAAACGCACACACTTACAATGACACCAACTAGCGACCACACCACCTTAGGTAAACCCAACATCTAACAAACGTAAAATTATCTACAACAATAACCACTGTCGATAAAACTGTCGTAAACTACAGCAATTTTACAATTATTACAATCACAAGTTTGTTAATTTTGAAAATCATTATGAAACAAATAATAGTCGAGTATTTAACACTTGTGTTTTGCACGTTTTCGAAATTTTTAGACCAAACTTGTGGCAGCAGCGCGCAGCGGGAGTGTACTTCCTCTCAGCTGATGTCGTCAAGAGCGTAATTATGCGACTGTTGTACTTGTAATTATTGCGAAGGCTTTAAAATGAATCCGGGGATGCTTCATGAGTGTGTATGCGTGCACATCGACATGTGTTTGGTATGGCGTCACGACGCGTTCGTGGTGGTGTTGGTGCGGCAAGCGTCGGCCATGATGGCGATGGTGCATGCGTCGTGGCGGCGGCGGCGCGCGTCGCGGCGTGGGCGCACTCGCGCCCTGCGCATTCGCCATTTCCCTTCTCGAAAAACGTTCTGTCTCCATCCGACGCGCGCGGTTTTCCGCGAAAATTTGCACAAACATATTCGCCTCTTTCTCCAACGCACTTACGAGCAATGTTGAAATTTCAAGGGATAGAAAACTAGCTCCAAGACATAGTCATCGCGGCAGAGACACTCGCCAAACTCTCAAACTCTTACACTTTCATTCGCTTTCCTTCCTCCGTTGGTTAAACCACGAAAATCCTTACATCCTCAATTCTTTATTACGCATGTTTCACGACACATGTGGAAAATCCCTATCAGCCTTGACTTAATGTTTACCTGTATGAGCGAAACAGTGACACATACAAGTGCAACAAATTTTTTACTTCAATTACACAGAGATGATCATCAACAAGTTGACAACTTCTGTCCCGGTAAGTTTTTGATACTTGTAGTTATTGGTAATTATTACGTATTTATTTATAAGTATAATTAAACACGTTTTCAATTTTACCTAAACTTAATTTATAAAAATTTAAAAAGTTAGTTTGCATTAAAATTAATTATGAGATAATTAACTCATCACAAAACTTTTAACATTACTACGTGCAGTTGTAAAAATTAATCACGTTACATGTAGCAATATATTTCGCATTGTTAACAAGTGTGTGCCCCGTGTTAATTGCGCTGCAGCTCGTAATCAGCTGGTCCTACCACGCGCAGCTTTGTTTGTGTTCATCAAGCAAACGAGAGTTGTGCGAGGTCGCGTGCGACGCCGCGCAAGACGCGCACTAATCGCCGGTTGGTGCGCGCGCTAACTACGGAGCCGAGGGGGCGGCGATGGAGGCGGCCGTGGCGGCGGTAGCGCCGCGGCGCTTAATCAGTCCGCACACATCTCGCGCGTGCTCTCATCATTGCGTTCTGTTTTCATTCATGCAATGCGCGTCCCGAGACCACTTTCACTCTACTACGAAATTACTACGTGCATTCCGCGCCGCGCCGTTTTAATGAATGCAAAATGAATTCAATTTTAGCACGTTGTTATTGCACCTCTTCAATGGTGAATTTTATGTAAATATCTGTAAACTTGTGTAAATATTTTTAAGCATATAAACTTATATTATACCGAATTATTTTAAAATGGTCAATTAAATCCACTTAACAAGTTTGATAATTAATTGTATAGAGGCACGCTAATTAGTTCCAACCAAGATTATGTTAATTTATTATCACATTGTTTTGATCTGACCATCTCACGGAGTTTCAAGCCGTTAATTACCATCCACTAGCAACGAGCCGGTTTTAATGAATATGGCAATGTATCCGCACAGAACTAAAATTAGGATTACTAAAATTTAATTATTATAACCACTGTAAACTTAGTTTGAAATAAATTTTATCACGAGCAGCAAATTACCAAATGGTGGAAAATTATCACCTTCTGTGTGCCGTGCGAATCATAAAAATGCATCACGTAAATTACTCTTGACTTGACTTGGTAACACGCACTTACACAAAAACCGCACAAACATGGACCCGTCACATGTTACTTGATTTTTATGTACAACGCTGACTGAATATAAAGACTGAGACTGTAAAGTTTGTAGAGTCAAAGATCGTGAACGTTGAATACTGGCATCAACAAATTTTCTTCATCACGAGATAACCCTTTTGCGCCGTCCGCCGGGGTGTGGCCTAACCCTTTTTACCACGTCTCCGTCCGGCTGAGTCCGCGCGGCCGTAACGATGGTGGGGGTACTCATCCAAACAAGGCATGATTAACCCTCTCGACTCTTAAAAAATTAACATAAACTACACATCTGCATACCAGGAATGAAATCGCACGTTAGACGTTGGCAACGAATAAATTACATGCGCGCACACACGTTCAAACCCTATGGGCTCAGGGTCTATACCTACAAAAAATATAATTTACCGGGTGCTATTCAGTGCGGAAGTTCAGGTCGACCCTATTATAACGCTTGGAAGGCAGCCTAGAAGATGCCTTCAACTATCTATGTTCGGATGATGTTTCAACCCTATTTTTTGGGGTTGCGTGCCGATATC
The DNA here is from genome assembly GCA_027574885.2 of Drusilla canaliculata. Lineage (NCBI taxonomy): Eukaryota > Metazoa > Arthropoda > Insecta > Coleoptera > Staphylinidae > Drusilla > Drusilla canaliculata. The sequence continues at coordinate 7,723 of JAODGA020010618.1, read as the reverse complement.
GGCAATGGAAAGGAATGAAAAATATGATATAAACCATGCTCTGGTGGATAAGAAAAATGCGATGCATTATTGGGCAAACAATGGACGGATTTACATACAAAACCAGTAAATTCAAAACACACGTACATGAAAAACAAGCCAACCCAAAAAAAAATGCGAAATGTAATATCAAATACAAACCCTTTTCACCAAACAAAAGAGTGAAAAAGTTTGCATAAAAATTTGCGTCATTATATTTAATTGAAGTTCATTGTTGTGCATAATATTTTGTGTGTGTTGCGTACATCGCTAAACAAACATACGTAAAGTTTTGCACTTCGCATCTCGCAATTGACAAAATTGGCATAACATTTTTCCTCACATATGCTGATCTAAAAACAGTATAAACAAGAAACTACATACGTCTACGCAACATCTGAGCATCGTAAAGAACGTCTGCCATAGTAAAATATGCTTTTTAATATCTAAATTCAAATTCAAATCCAAATGTCATTTGTTGAAATGCCAGCCAGCTCCGTCGTCTCCGACTGCCAGCCGTGCGCTAGCAACAGAAATGAAATTCAAGAAAACACGACACACACACATACAGACACACACACACTACGGTGACGAACGCAGACAACATATGTACGCTGGGTACACCCAGAAGGTGCTCTCCCAAGCAGGAAGCCATGGCAGCAAAGCATTCGAGAAACGATGTTGAACCGTTGCCGCGCCTTGGCGAAATAAGATATTGAAGTGGAATGTGAAATGCACGATTCATATGTGACATTCGCATACGGCGCGCTTGCAACCCACATGTGGAAATGTGAAGCACGAATAGCAGGGCCTCGACTAGACTCAGCCGCACGAACGTGGCAGCAGCAGGAGCGGCAGCGGAGTTACGGGGTTTTGAAGGAAAGCAACATGGGATCCCGGGGGTTGAGCTTGCACCCGCAGTCGCCATGACAACGAGTGGCAGGCGTCTTGCTCTTCCACGGGGGTGGCTGAATGCCGAGCGGGCCGATCATCCGCAACAAGCTTCGTGCATCAATACATGCCGTGTGTGCGATTTCGGCAGACGCACAACTAGAGTACCCGTGGCACTCACATGTATGTAAAAAGCTCGCCCTCATCGAAGATTTTCTTCAGATATATTTTGCTCAAAGAACAGGGCACGATGAAACCCATAGGAACCCCACAATAGTCTACCAAATATAAATTGCAAGTAAACTGATAAAAAGCCCGAATCGAATATATTATATACTGAATAATGTCATGTTCACAAAATCTTAAAACTATATTCTTAAAACTTTTTAAGATGCAATTCTTAATGTGTACAAGTTCAAGGTACAAGTTGAAAAAAATCTGCAAAGTTCCAGTGACCTAGTAACGGGTAATGCGTTCGAGTAAAAGTGATGAAGGTTAAATGTGTAAATGCGGGCGAGGTCTGGGTCGTCTGCAGTGTCTCAAGTCATGCGCCGCGCGCCTTGCTGGTGTGCGTATTTCGGAGTTCGTTAACAAGTTGAATGAGCCGATGAGCGCTGCCGCCGCCGCCGCCAACGACGCGTCAGAGTGAGAGCGCGCATTCATTCATTTCGCGCTCCGGACCCACCGCACTAATGCCCGAGACGAGGAAGCCCGGAGGAAAACTTAGGGCAGAACGGGAAGTGAAGAAAAAGAAAGCTTTTGATGGCACGAGCAAGGGAGAAGACGAAGGAGGCATTTTCGCACTCGGCGCGGTTTTGGCCGCTCATTGCAAAACGCTCATTTCACAAGAACCCTCTTTAAAATGCTTTTACAGGCGGCGGAAAAACCCAGGAATTTTGCTTTTCCTTGCCGCACTCGGCACTCGCGTCGTTGTCCCACTCGCTGTGCTTAAATACGCGCTGATGCTCCAATAACGCACGGGTGGAAGAAAGATGCAAAAACGTGTTTCCTTCGCAAAGCACGTGGTGTCTGAGGATGTGTTTTCCATTTGAAAATTAAAGCAGCGTGCTGTAAACTAGATTCCGACCTAGCACAACGTTTTTTAAGTTAAGACTAACAGAACGCTAACAAGAATAATTTACATTTCTTAACCACTGGCAACAAGGTTGTTAGATATTAAACGGTATTTATGATAAAATTTTAAACCATATGTGGTTATTATATAGACATTAATAAATTATTTATAAATACCACAAATTTGGCCTTGATCGATGAACGACTAAAAATGTAGGTATCTTCTTCTAATTTATTGATTTTGTTTTTCTAATAGTAACAGAAAACAACTCATAAAACAATTATTTATTGACACATGTAATTATAGAAGCAATTCGTGTATCTTTAAATGAACTTTATAAATATAAGAACAGCCCCATTATAATTGCAAAGTTATTCTTCAAGAAGTTGAGAAACTACTTGACCATAAAATTATAAAATCTAGTATAGGTACTGTTATAAAAGAGGGTTGAATATAAGTAAAAAGTGAACAAAAGAGATACATGTTGGTAAGTCATAGCTGTCGCCGTCAATTAAACTACGGAAGAGAATCTTCCAAACCCACCTTTGAAAAGGTGCTATATAACAGTAGGTCAGGTCTTCCGATGATGGTCAATTTTGATATTAAATGTCGGATTACAATCAACACTCTACCTGTTATATAACGAAGAAAGCGGTAGAAACTTGTGTTGGCCCGTCAAAGTCAATTTTGGTTCAGTTTTTTAAAACTTGAATGATTGTATCGTGGCTGATGTACAACGCAAGCTTTGCATTCTGGCCTCGTGCTGATGTGCTCGTTGTAGTTGCAGGTGTGAGGTCGAAAATTCTTGTGGCGGTTGATGACTTGTCCTCAGTTCCGCACCCCAAATTTATTAAAATACGTGTTATAACCAGCGGCCAGACGAAATATCTACGGAAGGGCTAATTTCGAAACAAGTTTTTTTACCATTCTCAAATTTTGGTTTTAGTTTGTATATCTTTTGTTGTTGTAATTTTGTTAGGATGTATTATTAAATGTCGATTATTAATAGATCACTTTGTGGGTTCTAAAAAATACAATATAAGAAAACGTTGACAATTCGGTACTTCAAATATAATGATTAAAGTGGTTTAAGGCTCTATGGCGTATTCGAGGATCCAATTTTTATACGTTGGGTGCCAGCAGAAATAGCCCTCGTAATCGCGTGGTGCTTTATATTTGTGCTGGCTCAGCAGCCATAGAAAATTGTTGTGTGTACATTATGCCCGGTCATATTTTACATATCACGTACATGCCGACGCGCAACATGCAAATTATCGTCGCGCTTGATATATCGGTCCGATATACGGTTCTGATGTGTTGTATGCGCACACCAGCCACCCCTTCAAGCCACTCGTACACCCACTCGCACCAGAAAAATAAACACCCAAAAATGCTGGTACGTGCTCCAAACCACCATGGCTGAAGGAAATCGAGATTTGCTCTATTCGCGCATTTTTCGGGCGTAATAAATATATCGTCGAATGCGGCGCCAACAAATTGCCGGCGGAAAACCGCCGAAAACGAAATCCAAATCTTCTGCTACGTTTAATTCCGCAAAGCACACCACATAAGCACCAAAATGCATGCGGGAATGTTTGCGTTTTACGGCTTCTAGTCATTTACCCTTCGGCTACAATTTTATAAATATCACAATGCACACAAATGTTAGTATTGAATGCGCGTATAAAAGTCTTTATAATTTGCATATGTACTCAGTAAAGGGGTAAGTGCCACATAAACACATCTTAATAATTGTCATATTAATACAAACGCGTTTCTTTCTTTGGGCTTGGTGCCCCGCCAGTTTGGCAGCACCGAGATTCGGTCACAAATGTACGAGTAGTATGCAAAGCAAAGCGCGATGTTTTCTTGCCTCTCGGCATGGGCTCACTCCCTTTGGTGTCCCAATGTGCACGTTCCTCTTCCGCTTTGGCATTACGGTGTACACAGCAAGCGCAGGTACCAGGTCTCTCCCATGCATGGCTTAAAAAAGCATTTCGTCTCGTACCGCTCCGCTCGTGACATGCAAACGCCGCGCAACGTGGCACACGGGTAGAAAATTGCATGAATTCGATCAGGAACCAATCTCGCATACAATAAATATTTCTCCAAGTCACTAGCACGCTGAGCAGAGCAGCGTCGGCAAGGGAACTCGCTGGTGAACGCTTTGGGGCACACAACGTGGAAACGTTGTTCGCTCGCAACTTGCCGCGATGTTTGGCGGCGGGTTGCCGCGCAAGTTTCGGTTTTGTGGTGTTATCGACATCTCGCCATCGTCACACGACTCGCGCACGCCAAATTACACGCCTACACGCTGGCAATGCGCGCGCAAGAAATTGCCGGAATATATTTATATGATAATGCGTTAATGTCCGACCTTAATTGCAACAATCATGCGATATCCCGCACCGCGCCTCATTCACTGAATGCTTATTTATGTGTATTTCAAACGCGATGCTTCACTATACACAAGATTTATCTATTCAAACGTGCCAAAAACACCTTTAAAACCTACTAATTGTATTAATTCCAAGCGAGCACGCTAACTAAATGGATACAATGGCTAGACATTTTCGATTTGGTTAGTTTTTCACATTCTTTTGTTTTCCTTCATTCCGGTTGAGTTTTTGTTCGACTACGATTTGTCGTGTTTAGCATATCGTACTTTTGTGTTTGTGCGTTTTGTGGTTTCCTCTGTTTTCGAGAACGTTGAATCCGAGTCGCAATTCTCTATAAGCACACGAAATAATTTGAAAACAATGTAGCGTATAATTCAAATCGTTATCGCGGCGTCGACCGTAAATTCGGCGATGATTTAAGGCTAATGCATTCCACAGTGTTCGCCCCGTTCGTGCGCACGACGTCGCCTTCCTTTCTTCGCTTGTTGATACAATATATTTTCACCAAATGTAAAATTCACAATTTTACATTTCACCTCATCCGCCAACCTCGTACCATCTCACGACTAGCGTTATACGTTTGTTTTTATTGCGTTAGTTTCACCACAAAATGAATGAAAACAAAAGAATCATAGAATTTACTAATACTAATACCTCATAAACATAGTTACCCTAATTCTTCTTATGAACACAAAAGTAAGTTAAATGATTATACACCAAAACATTGTTTAATGATACCATTGTGATTTTAATAATAATATTTTTGTTTGAAAACGCCATTAGACAACATGCAGTATTAGTGATGCATAAATTCATAATTTCAATAATTCTTCCCGCATTCCGTTTGCCGTTTGCGCTTTTGGTCGTTCCGTGCTGAATTTCGGGCACGCGCAACGTTCGTTTGTGATTAATGCCGCGAATCATCCGAAGCGATCGTACGTTTTATTGCCCTTGCACTCGGTGCATCCACAACCCGTTCGTTTCCCTGCATTCATGCCCAAAGCACACAGAGAAACCCACGCGCACTCGAAAGCATCGAAATAAATAACAAACATACCTCACTACCTCTCATGAATGTATCCGCCCGACATGCAAACTATCACCGCTTTGAAAAAAACCGCCGGCACCGCGCGCACAACATGTGAAATTTCCCATTTAGCATACAATCGCCGTCGCGACCCAGAGCGCAGCTTTGCCCGTAGTGGCGATAAATGCAATCGATTATGGCGATAACTTTTTTCCCCATTATGCGGCCCAGTATTTTACATGCTGGCGCGCATATGATGCACGTATATCGCGCGTGTTATTGTCCTTTTTACGCGACATAAGTGCATCTGATATTATTAAAAATATTCGCATATAAAACGCTAAATACACGCTCGATTAACCACCGCATATCGGTGCGCAAACGTGCATAAAATCGTATGAGGATGTGTTGGTTTTTGCGCTCATGTCTATCGGTATATATCATTCATGGAAAGGTATGGGTACGTCCGTGAGAGTACATCTTGTCTGCATACAGCGCATAAGCGTTCGTTACGCAATACAAAACATTTTCAAACCTATGCGTTTTTATGCATTCACAACCCTTTTAAGCTGTATGTTGATTTATAGCCAAAAAGATGCGCCCATCGTAACCCTTTAAACCCTCATACACAGTCGCCTTAGACCTAAAGCAGTAGTGGAAGATGAACAAAGTGAGCATCAAATATATCTTCTAGGATTAGAATCTACAGTTGCACAATGTCAAAGCAGAATTAAAGTCACTTCAATCCATCAATTTTTTGAATGTTACATGTGTGCAAGCTACCTGCTTCTAACCGTAGGGAATCAAGGGTTAAATGGGTTAAATCGCTTTAATAAGGGGTACATTCAGCAAAGTTGGGTTATGCTGATTTTTAGGGTGTCTACAGGTATATGAGAAAACAAGCGTATAGTTGTTTTTTTGCTACCTGAAATGCATGTTAGTTGCGAGAAAAGTAACTGATTATTTGCGTTGTAATTCACTTCAAACTTAACTATAAGGGTACTTCAGATTGTGGAAAGTGAACACGTTGAAGAGGACCACTTTAAATGGGTATCACAGGTATTCACAATTACATATGTTCTATGTTTGAATTCTTTATAAAAGATTATTAAGAATACAGCAGAATAAACTAGTACAATATTGTTTTAACTTGCACAATAAAAATTCCAGAAAATAAAATTGTTTATTAAAATATTTATTATGAGAAGTAATGCGCTGCGGTGTCATTGAAGGCAGCGCAGCGACCCTTCAGGCTTTATTGGCTCTTATATTCTCACATATGCAATCGTCGACGTTTTCCTCCACTATGCGCTGCTGGAATATTTGAATATACGCGTAGCCATCTTCCAACTTCAAGCCAACTATCCTTGTGCAAAACGATGGCGTGCTATTTTCTCAAACCTTCCAACCGTACCACCCGTTCTGCCGCAAAGTTCTCCCGTATATGCGTTCATATCCGTTAGGTCGGATGGTAGTTCGGCTGCAGTAGTTATATCGTCCTATATTATCGTAGGAATGCTAGGCGTATTAGGTTTTACTACCACCAATGCTTCCCGGGTCTCCTGAGAATTTCACGTCAAGATAACCATTCAGCTACCAGAATATTATGACAATATTATGTATACCGTTAACCAGGTCATGAGAAAATTGGAGAAAGTTAAAAGTGGAAAACTGTTAATTTTGAAGTTAATCTTAGATATTCAGTATTGAAAATTGTAGAAGTACAGTGGAGCACTTACATAATTTTAGATTTTCTGGGGGCACTTATATTTACACAGAGATTTCGTGTCCTGAATAGGTTAACGCCTGAACAGTTTTATCATATGATTTCGTCACACTGTAAATGCCAGTCACGTTCGTCCGAAGTTCCTCAGACAAGTCTACAGTTGACTGATGTTGCGGCAAAGCAGCAGAACTTCCGCACCTTGCAAGCTTGACATCAAATTTCGGATATGGTAGAGCATGTAGAGGACAATTTTGTTTGACTCGCAGCTTTATTACCAACACCTTTCCTATGCTTCTTGCTAACCACAAAAGAGGAGAAACCTTATGGGAGATGACATCATGTTGTAAAGGAATGCCAACTGTCACAGAGGTCGGGTGTGTACCGAACGTAATTTCAAATTATATTTTTACATGTTACAGCTTGTTACAACTATAAATATTGTAAAACCTTTTTGAATATAATTAGGGTAATTGTAAAACTAGGTTATCAGTGATGCGGGGTAACATATTTAGAAAGAAATATATCACGCACTTGAATCAAACAACTGTTGATTTTGCGGGTCGTAGAGCTCATTATGTACTCTCAGT
>JAODGA020010598.1:0-16434 GCA_027574885.2 Drusilla canaliculata | reverse complement strand
AATGACACCATACACGATATAGGTTTCCATTTGAAATTTCATAGTTACCTAAGCTGTGACCTTGAATCAGTCATCCGATTTTGAAAAAAATATTACCATCTTTCAATCATAACAACCACTAACCACCATCAAATTTCATAGCTATACTACCAACGGTGTGGATTTGTATAAAGAGCAGTCAGACAGACAGACTTACTTTCAATTTTATAAATTAGAAGTGTACTTTCTGTACAAAATATACAATTGATATTTCTGTAACTGTTATTGCATAATTTGATATATTTATACATATATGTGATGTGAGATAAGAAATAATCATATTTGCCATAAAATTAAACCTAGTTTTGCTCATATCTTCTCAAATTGTAAATATAGAAGTGAAGTATATATTTCTTATGCATTTTGCGTAGTTTCTTTTGCCTCCAGTATTTCGATAGTATCTCTGTTTTCGAAAGGGCCTGGCGGTTTTTTGCATGTAATCAATTAGATGCACAAATAAACCACTCGAGGCTTCCACTTGAAATGGCGGGTAGCCTTTCGACAAGCCAGGTAGTTTTTCGAGTAAATGAATATTGCCCCTAAACTACGACAACACAGTCGCGACGACCCAAAACTATCACAAACACAATAAAACGATTTTTACCCGTTATCTTTCAAAGTGGTCGATCCGTTTGTGACACTAATGATACATAATAAATGACAATGGTAAAGATGCAATATTAACAAATGAATACTTGAATTTATTTAATAATGTCCACATGCCAACTATGTACACGTACGTTGAATCCAACTGTCTCACAATAATTATAATGAATATATTTACAATATACAATCATATAATAGTATATAATAACAATATTATATTTAATAATTTATATTTAAAGCAACAAAATCTTCTCTAAACCATCGCTAGTGTTACAATTTGCTTAATATACAAACCGATTGTGCGATGAACCCAACAATCCACCTCCGCCGCATCCAGGCGGTGGTGGATCGTCGTTACGGCGCTGACGGTACCGATCCACAGCGAGGCGCGCCGTCGACGGCTGTGCCCGCCGCTTTTCCGCCGCGTGCTCCTTGCTGTCGCGCACAATCACAGCAAGCAGCTGCTGCGACAAGTCCTCCTTGCACAACACATCCGGGTCAATGCAGTCGGCGCGCTTGTAGAAGAGAATATACGGCGCCTCCGGAGGCCGCAGGCCGCACAGTTGCACCGCGCTGCTGACGCTCACAAAGCAGTCGTTGAACTGGTACCACTCGTCGTCGTCCCGCGCGTACGTGTAGTAATGGCCCGAGTCGACGCTCGAGCCGGCGTGCACCACGGCCGCGTACAACTGGTACTGCCGATTCTCGAGACAGATATTGCTGTCAAGGCGCACGCGCTGCAGGATCTTGGTGCGCAGCTGGGTGGCGGGGTCGTAGCGGAAGTGCTTCAGCGTGAGTAGCAAGCGCTGCGGTGGTTCGACGATGCGCGTGACGCGCTCGCCGTCCGTGAGGCCCCTGCAATGGTCGCAGTGGTACTGATTCTCGCCGCTGAGTATCTCCGGCTGGAGGTAGTAGTCGACGAGGGTCTGCACCGACTGATTTTCGGTGCTGCTCGGGAAAGAGAGCTGTAGGTCGCGGAAGGTGTCCACGCGCTCGCTTTTGAAGTTACAGCGGTTGCACGCGGACAACGTTAGCGATTTGCCGCCAAAGGAACACTTTACCACGGTGGATGTATTCGCAGCTGCAGCTACACAAAAAAATGATATAATTATCTTCAGAGTAACAGTTTTCAAGATGTTCGTGTTGCAAAGATTACTATTATTAGTAGATATGCAATATTATCTCATGAAATAATTTGAAAACTGTTCCATGCAAAGTCACCTCCACTGGTCACCACTATGAAAATGAACGGGGTTGTCGAATTTACCGCCGTTGGAGCAGGTAGAAAATTATAACGTTCGAATTTACCGCCGGGCATGTTCTAACTGGTCCCAAGTTGTAAAACTTTACCTGAGGCCTAAAATTTATGATGTTAAGGTTGGCGTGTAGTTAGACTTAGGGTAAGGTTTATTTTTTGTAAATTTAATGAGAGTTAGGTCAGATAAGGTTTGGTAAGGTTAGGTTAGGCAAAGTACACTTAGGTTACGTTTATTTTTTTGTTAAGATAGTGAGGGTTAAATGTTAGGTAAGGTTAGGTTAGATAAGGTACTTTGGTTAGGTTTATTTTTTGTTAATTTAGTGAAGGTTAGGTTTTCGTTTCAGGTAAAAAATGTTGCAAGTATTACTCGGGTTTTAAAAAGTTTTAACCCGAGTTTCAACGAGTAATAATCAGACTTATAGAAATTAAATTACTCTCAAAATATGAAGAAACGTTTCATGAATGTGTTGTAAATATAACACTGAATTAACTACTACGCATGCCATTCAATGAGACTGCGTGAGACCTCAAGATCACATGGCGGCCATTTTAAAGTCGGGCAAGAAAATCAAAGTTAAAATAAGAAAATAAGTGTCATGACTGTTAAAATAAAATTCATTCATTCATTTGCAAATGTCTTTTTAAAAAACGTTTGTTTGTACGCGTTGTCTAGTTAAATTAATTGCCTAGGTCACGCAAACGGGTCGAGCAACAATCTTTCGTGTAGCGATTTGTATAGCCAAATCATCCATATACAGAACAAGCATAAATATTGCAATTTTAATATAAAAAAATAAAATGCAGTAACAAAAACAAAATGGAATGACAAAAACACAATTTCTGCCCGACTACAAAATGGCGGACCTTGGACACACTACGCTAGCGCCAGTCGTCAATCCAGTTTTGTTTACATCCATGACACGGTTCCATGATAAATCACCGCGAGTAAACTGACCACTACAAAAAATCACGGTATGGTAACTTCACGCGCGCGGTTACGAAATATCAAAAATATTGGCGTAAATCAAAGTGTTCACATACGAATCGCACGTGCGGGGCGAGTAGCGATCGCGCGTGCGGCAAAAACGTCAGGCGTCTGGAAAGTTTGACAAGTTTGAACTTGCCGCTAGCACTTTTGTCAATATGTCTTTTAATACAGAAGAATTAATTAGTGCTGTCTAGGCTAGAAGTCCAATTTGGCAAAGCAAACATAAGCAACATATGAATTGAAATTAATACAAATTAAAATGTCAGAAAGTAGCGAAAAGCAAGACTGCGATGTTATGTTGAAAGATTTGTCTCCAATGCAAAAATTACGTACGAGAAACAAAATTACTCAAGTAATTATGAATGAAATGAATAGTGATTAAAAATGATAATATACAAAAATTATTTTTATTACAAATAGTTTTCTTTTGAAATCTCACTTCTTATTGAATCAAGTATGTAATTAAAACAGTTGATAGTCATCTTGGTATATTCAAGAAATCTTAAAAAATGTTCTCTCAAATTACTATATAAATCATGGAATTCACCAAACCGTTCTCTTTTATTAATTTCGTGCACACCAATTTTAATATTTAACATCTCCCATTTAATGTATGTACTTTCAATGAAAAATATTAGATCATCGTCCCTGATTCAATCTCCGACAATACGTCACAAACGTGAACACGCCTGGCCGTAAATGTGTCATCGCGCGTGCAGTCTGAACGAGGCCTTAACCAGACAGACCATAACCTAACAGCTTCTAACCTAATCTAACTTAACCTGGACAAAATCAAGCATTCTTCGATGCGGTGAATTTACCGTAGTGAATCCAGTAGAAAACAAATGTTCCATATTTTCCAATAAGAAATTCAACAAACATAAAATTCGGGCATTTTCAATCTACGAGTACATGTAAACCAACCAAAATATGTATGAAAAGTACAGTAAGACCTCGCTTAACGCTGTTTCAGTATTACACGGTAGCTAAGCAAAGATGTTGACACAAGGAAATCCATTACTGATGTAGACGAGATTGTTCTCATCACATACTTACTTACCGTTCATGTCATTCTAATATCTCGTAAACCACAAAAATCATTTGTTGGTGTTTTCAGACCAATTCTGGCCACTTCAGGCCAGGTGGAATGTGTAAAAACATTGCAGGCGCAAAGTATTTTTATTCAAATAGTTATTAAACCAATTTACTGTTAATACTGAGTTTTTAGTCTCTTCTGAAAAGTGTGCTTTTTTGAATTTAAGAAATATTAGAATTACATGAATGATTAGTACTTTAACATTGCCTTGTTCAACGTTCATTCATTTAGCATGGGAACTTATTGAAATGTATCCCCTGCAATAAGCGGGATCTTACTGTATTTTAATATAAGAAAACTGAAAAAATTGGATAATACCTTCATGCAGGGTATTATGCCCCGCAGCAGTCTTCTCCTGCTCGTGTAAAATGTCCAATAAATATCCCAAAAACTCGGAACTGTCATGCTGGTGGCCGGGTTGAAAGCCCGGCGGTCGAGCCAAGTTCGCAATCTCGGTGGGCGATAATGAGCTGCGCTCAGAGAACTGCAGCAGCGCAAACAGCGACTGCAGCTTCTGATATACCGGCATACCAGTGACGACATTCTGCAGCACGTCATTGCGGAACGTTTTCGTCATGAACAGCGCCTGCAGCACGCTGTTCATGTAGCAGGTGTTGCCCAGATTATTCAAGCCCACCTTGCCCGGCACATAGTTGTTGAGTGTGGTGGTGTTCACACTATCTGCCCATGACTTGTGGAGAAATGATGTATTGCTCAGCGGAGTGTTGTATTTGCTCAGGGTTTGCTTGAGCAGATCATTGATAGGATAGTCGGGAAAGTGGCCAGCGAGCGCATTGCACAAATTGACGAGTTTATGCTGGTATTCACAGCTCGACGGCGACTTCTCCTTGTCGAGCGAGTCCAACACATCGGGCACTTGTGGAATGATTTTGTGGAATGCCTCTGGACTGTGCTGCATGCAAGCGAGCATGTGCAACACCACAGGGCCGACGTACTCACGCGAATCCTGCAGGACAAGCAGGCGAAAAAGGCGTGTAATATGTAGCAGGGTGTTATTAATGAGAATGTCATAATGATGCTCAGTCTCCAGTCCATGCATCAGCTCAGACACAAGTGGGCCCAGCATGGGCGTGTATATCCATCTGGAGAGCCACATGCAAAGTGTGTTCAAAGCCTGTTCAAGGCGTGCCTCCTGTTGGTAGCCTGTACGTAGAATCACTTTAACAGCCTCAGGTATATGCTGCCTCTGGATGAGGAACAGCACAATGGACATTGTTGGTGATGGCTTCTTCTCAGGGTTTGAGATCTCATTATACAAAGCATGCAAAGTGGCCACAATCAGCTCCTCCCTGGCAAACGACTTCACAATAATGTCTTTCAGCTTGGCAATATGCTCCATGAATATTTTGTACTCATCGGGACTGCTTGGCACTGCCACCATGCCCAGATTGACCACAATCTTGCTGCATAGCTCCTCACGCTCCTGCACGCCAGAGCATTGATTCTGCTTCTCAATCGTCTCCAGCACGCGCTTAATGTTATTCAAGCGCGACTCGTCCGCGGAATCCCGACAACCGTGCTTGACAGCCATTACAAAGAATAATTCTGCAAAGCAAACACCTGAACGTAAACGCTGGGCTGATATACGGCAACTGTAAGTATGACAACTGACAAATGTGATGGCTATTGAAATTCTATTACACGAAACTGAGCGTGCAATTAGGAAAATTGCCAATCACTGTCTGTTATTCCAGAGCTACTTACTTGAAACTCCAAAAAAAGGTTAATGCAGTGAAGTGGTGACTCCTGCGTTTAGTGCATAGTTAGCTATACGCTCCGTATAATTTCGCGCTTTAGCTTCTGCTGCTTGTTATAAATCACGCAAATAAAAGCAAATCGTCTCAAAATATGTCAGATTCGCGCAATCATAGATGGTATAGTAATACAGCTAGGATCGCGCTTGCCAATATCATCGATGCTAACTGGAATACAAAAAATCCCTAAATCTGACTAGGGATTTTTGCTGTATATCAAGTAGGCAACCAGCGTGACTTGTATCGCGTGTATTTCTTCTATTTGTGCAGAAAACAATCAAACATTTACTAACATAAACAACAAAAATATTTTTATAAACCATTATTATTATTATGGTATAACAAATAATGTTGTGCTGCCTGTGCTACTGTTCTAGTTTTCTGGAAAATATTCCGTTTGGTTTATTTTCTTAATTGCTAACAACGCCATAGTCGACAGAAACATTAACTAAAGTAAATTCTCAGCATAGTGCGACTAGTGTTCACCAGGTTTGTACCGAGTTTATGCACCCAATGACTCTTACATCAAAAACAAATAGAAATAGTGTGTGTGTGCAACATTGTAGTAGAGCAAACGGTAGTTGTACGGGTGTATGTGCGGTACATACGAAAAATTGGGTTTACTTGTAGCAAACAGTGTAAATACGTGCGTGTGTTCTTCATTGAAAGTTTGCTGTCAGCCAGTGAGAATTGGAACAAGAACCTACCGCTCGAGCTCGACCTATACGCCTACACCCCATTCGATTGTAACTCTAATTACCTCTTCGGATGCAGTCATTGATGTCCAAGCCCAACCAGGAAGAATTCTCACCACCCGAGGCCGCCGATTACAAGATAGGCTAATATGAAATACGTATACATATGCACACAGACAGACAACGCAGATGTGCTCACAAGCAGCCCAGTCAAGTATGTAATGTTTAAAAATAACTAAGCTTACTTTCTTGCCGCTTCTTGCTACTGATGACATCAAAGTGGTTTTTGACGGAATACTTGAGTCGTAATAAGCTAAATATGCACCGTATTTGCATCGGCAGTAATTGTTAACGAAGAATAGACTTCTGTGTGAATCTTTGATAACTTCGATGTGCTAATTATGTAAGTGAGTGGTCAAACAATGACTGAGTTAATCATCTCAAGAGGTGACACTTTTCCGCGTTCGTACCTGGATACGTATCGAAACAGCCGCGCGTGTGAGTATTATGCAGACCTGAAGACGAGCAAAAGCGACGAACTGGTGCTGCAGAACTCGGAGGACATCCCTTTCACGGCGGACATTCAGCACGGTCACTCGGAGAACCTGCTGGACACGGCGTGCATGTCGCCCACGGAGGGTGACTTTCTAGACAAGCCCGAGATTGCGGTGCAGTTGCAACCATCTCGGAGTCATCGTCGACGAGTGCAGGTTTATGATAAAGTTGATCCGGAGGATAGCATTAGGGATATTGTCACCGAAAACGATTTTTACAAGTAGGTATTACTAATTTTCCTAACTAATCCTGGCAAATTTCATTCAGCCCGTAAAAATATTTTAATACAAATTATTGTACTCTTTTAAAAAGGACAATTTCAGCAGAAACATATTTACATAAATTGTTTTAACTGATAGATAGATTTTCATAATTATTTTGTTGTTGGAATTGTCTTTGATCAGGATAGGATAATATGTATTGAAGCATTTATTCCGCCAGTCAGTACTAAGTTTGTCGAAATAGCTAGTATAAGAATAAAAACCAAAGTATGTTTTAAATTGATGCATATATCATGCTCACTTCTGAATTTCAATTAGTAAGTTTACAATCTCTTTAAAAACTCATCAATACTTGTTGGTGAACCCTGTATATAAATGTATTACCAAAAGAACATTAAAAACTAAAGTTAATTGTATTTTTTTTTACAGATTTGTGTTATTTAAGAAGCACTATGATAAATATTTACATCTCTCACAGAAGTATGAAGAAGCACGCAATATTGCATATTATTTAGAAGAAAAATATCATGAAGTGAAAGTAAGCACTTGTATAACATTACATATGCTAGATTTATTGATAATTTTTGTCTGACTTTTGCAGAGTGAACGCGATGGTTTAATTCAAGAACGTGATCGTCTATCAAAGCGGTTAAACTCAAATGATTGCCTCCTCAAGGAAAGAGAAGACGAAGTTTTCGCGCAATTTGAAAAAGTTGTATTGTTAGAAGAACAATGTGAGAAGGTATATATATTTTTATAATGTAAAATTCTTGGATATTAATGTCATTTGTTTTGTAGCTGCGCAATGAGAAGGAAAAATACATGAAGCAAAAGAATCTGATTGAGAAGGAACGAGATGAAGCACTAAGACTGGTAATTATTCAATTTATTGTTATTTTTATATCTATAATGAAATAACATTTATCATGGTGATAAATGTTCATGGTAACATCCTCATATCTATTTTAGTACTTGTTGCATACTTGGCTGAGTTTGTTTATGCTCTACTGATTTGTATACTCTTTGTACGCAACTTGTATGTTTGTATGCAGTTGTGTAGTTATGTCTAGTCACAATCAGCGATGTTCTTGTAAAGGGTTTTGTATTTCATGTCCATTGATTTTTTTTTGTTCTAGTTGAAAGAGCAGGCGAGAGAATCGGAATCCAACCGTAGAAAGCTGGAGCGGGCGCGGCAGGAAGTGTTTAGACACATGACGAAAATCAAGAATGAGAAAGATATTTTAGAGCGTGAGGTAATGTATATTTTATTTCTTGGGGCCATTTTACAGTGGTCAATTACTATGATTAAACTTACTTTATTACAAAAAAAAAAACAACTTTGTGTGATTATCAGTGTTATCAAATTTTTGTTAGTAACAAGGTGTTTGGAGTCATAATAGTTATTTTATTCATACAGAATGGGCAGTTAAAAGAAGCGCTTGAAGCTGAACGGAATGGTTTTGGTCGTTTCCATCGTGAGCCCTCAGTTGACACCGACCGCGAGCCAACTACCGATGAACAAGTACATACACTCAAGTCGCAATTCCAGAAGGCGTTTGAACATTTGGCGTCCTGTAAACGCAAAAAATGCTCAGTTTGCAACTATACACGTGCTGTATTTGGTACCAAGAACCGTCAAAAGTTTGAGTAAGTGATAACTATGTTTTTTTGTATTGAAATTGACATAACACGATATTATTTTAGCAAAAAACTATTCTCATGCTTTCAAACGCCATTCCTTGAGGTCCGCAATTTACTGAAACCACCTCCATCGCCCATCAAGGGCGCATTGTTGGAAGGCGAAAGTCTTTCCGAGTGGTTCTGCCCTTTAGAGGAGCCTTCCGAGTGCTCCTCGTTCAATCTTCCCTTCGCCGAGCTTGCCATATCCTACATGGACGAAACGTCGGAAGCCTCCGGTTCGCAGCTATACGACGAACATGAATTCAGCCAGGAGAATCTCAATCATCTCTCAAGTACAACCGGTATGTAAATGGTTTCAAAGTCATGGTAATTTCAAATGAACATCAATGTTGTATATAGCTTACGGCAGCGATTCGGGATTCTCGTCGGACGTGTGCGGCGACTGTAAGAGCAATGCAACGACGCCTAAGGAGAAGTTCAGTCCGAAGGCAACGCTTGACGACACCGAATGTGCCAAACTCACGCGCACTAAGTGGACGGCATCCTTCCGCAAGCTCATCAATCGGATTAGGAAGTAGTTGTCCTAGACCTCCCACCAATCGCAATCATCACGTCCATTTAATAACAACTTTTTCCTCATTTACTGTTTGCTGCTTACTCGCATAAGCAACTAACAGTACAACATATATACACAATTTACATTCCATTTTATCTTTGTTTGCGACGTTTTGTAGGAAAGACATCATGTGTTCAATGTCACGATCAAATCTTAAGGTTAAGAAGACTCAATTTGATACATAGTTTCCTAACAAATCTCAGATCAAAATATATAATCTCGTAGCAACGTACTTATTTAATTGATTGAGTGAATTCAACAATACTCATAAGCCATAAGAATCTAAGCAATACAAGTGGCAAGCGTTATTTAGTAAATTATTTGTCGTTTATACATGACTAGGATCAATCATCGTTTTTGGGGTATATATTCGTATGTATTTTAATCTTATTAACAAAATGGATAGTACCTAACTATACTTAAAAGATGAACAATACTAGAGGGACGTAAACGTTGTGTCAAAATCGTTTAGATTTGAAATTTTAAACAGAATGTTTATATTTATAATTTATTTGCCTGTGGTGTTATATTTCTTAGCATCATGTCTTAATTGTCGAATGTTTGGGTTGTGTACTTACATGGCAGTATTATTTTTATTGATTTTATTTGATTGACTAGTTATCTTAGAGTTTTTGGGGAGGAACATGCAGCATTTTGTTTTACATTCCAATAGGTATGGTTATTTGTTTTTTGTTTCACTTAATATAATGCTATTAATTACAATGCTTTGTTTTTGTTTCTGAAAAGTACAGCTAGGAAACATTTTGAATACATAATGTTGGAGTAAATGAGTGTCAAACGAAAATTTATTAAATAAAC
The DNA here is from genome assembly GCA_027574885.2 of Drusilla canaliculata. Lineage (NCBI taxonomy): Eukaryota > Metazoa > Arthropoda > Insecta > Coleoptera > Staphylinidae > Drusilla > Drusilla canaliculata. The sequence goes on along the minus strand of JAODGA020010598.1, from coordinate 6,125 downwards.
AAATTAATTAATATATTCATCATCTTTGAAGTGTAGTAATTGGTGGTAAATTCGTAAAAATTGAAGAGAATGTAGATGAAATTGGTAAGTTGTTTTTTGTAGCAAATTAAGGATAATTTGATTTCACTTCTTTATACATAACCTGTTTGAATAATTTTTGTACAGCTTTTTGGGATGGGTAATTTTTAAAAAGCATTTTTATTGAACATTTTAAATTTTAACATTAAAAAAAATTTAAACGTTGGCTCACTGATATTCATAAGATGACTGTATTCTTAGAAATATCACAGTATAGGTCCATTGTTTCCACTACCAGAAAAATACGGAATCAAACTAAAATCAACAACTAAATATGTAATTATAAGTTTATTTGATGATAAAAGTTTGAATGAAATAACTGATAGAAATCTTAGCATACCATAAATAATACAGATATAACATGTATAGAATATTTCTGTGTAGGGACACAAAATATCACAAAATCTCTAATGTCTTCAGGGTGTTGAGAACATCTCCATATTCAATATAAATTAAACAATCAGAACGATTCGACTAGAAAGACGAATATTAGAAATGTCCCTCAACGTCGGGCCGAGACTGCCTCAAGGGTGGAGCCACCCTCTTTCGAATGCCCTTTGCTTCGCATTCATAGCCAACCCAGTACTCGCCGTGATTTCGACACTGGGGGCATGACTCATCCTCGATGGACACGCAGCCCACATGAAACGCATGTCCACAGCCCCACACTGACACCTTCTGCTCGTTATTCGTGGGTTGAAACGGACGATACAAGGATGATTGACACGTAGCGCACAATGACTCCGGCACAGTTAGACCGCGATTACTCTCAACGATTGTTTTCGCCAAACCTGGAATGATTGCATTCTATTTAGAAATTCCCAAACCTAACGGGGAAAAATAACATAAGCAACCTTGATGGTAATCCTGTCCTAAAAGCTTCAACGTTGTTCGATTCACGTCCACATCATGCCTGCAATCAGCCAGCATACCCTGCAGGAGACATTTCACATCCCCAAAGTTTGCATCTGAGACCAGCTCGAAAAGTTGCGCAGGATACACGTGCGGAGCTGCAGAGTGTATGAGCTGACGGAGGGAGAAATGCCTGCTGCACTTCGAGTTCCGCAGCAGGGCCAACCACATCTGTTGACTATCCTCCACGGTTAAATGATCAGTCCCACGCACGCACAAGTCAATCCCGGCCTCTGTTAAGCCATGTTCCAGGAGTAAATCCAACGCCTGTCTGTATTCACCCATTTGTTCGAGCAGCAAACTCGTCGCTTCGTGCTTCGTATATTTCTTGGTAATCACTAAAGCATTATCAATGCGACACATGCCCAACAATAAATAATTTTTAACTTCCTTCACATCCATGGTTGGCTTCTGACATAGCAAATCCAAGTACCATTCCGCCATCTCCGGTCCCAAGCGCACATCGCTCACCACCAGCTCGCTCAAAAATCGAAATGATTTCTGATCATCATCGCGTATGCTTGCGAAGCATTCGTCAACCACACCAGGGAAATATTCGATGACAATATCCACACATTTACGCACTTCGATATCAAGCAATTCGTTGAAATGCTGCATAAATTGCTGCCGTATACTCCGTTGACCCACTCGGATATGAGTAAGAATGTAGCTAAACACGTCCGCTCTCCGCATTTTGTCGTGCAGATAACAACTTAGGATATTGCTGTAGTCTTTCTGGCTTTCATAGACGAATTCCACGACTCTGTAGCATTTGGACTTGAGCGCTATTTCCAATAGGCACTCACTGGATAAATGCACCAGTTTTTGTGCATTCAGTAAGTCTAGTATACTTTGCTCACGCTCGGAATGATCACGTAGGGATAGGTCAACTCCAGACGCAGTTAGTGATGTTATAACAGTATTCAGAGTGGTTTCATCTACTTTTAAACTGTTTGATGTTACCAACTTGGCGATAAAACATGCCAGAATGATGATTTGGCTTGCCTGGAACAGAATTTACATTACAAATATGTTTGACAAGTTGAAAAAGCAGTATTGTGCATTTGCGAAGCTAAATTACAATCTTTAAGCAATATCAGTTATAATTGTTTATAGTAAAACTAATAAATAATTATAATTTTAATTATTTCAGACTTTTAATCCGCTTAGCAACCATTTCAGTTGCCTAGCAATGCAACACTTGCGCATACATAATCAACATAGACGTGACTTATTTCGCCAAAAATGCCACAAAAATAACACCTTGTAAAATCGCGTTTTCCAACGAAATTACAAAGCCTGAAATGTATAAACGCTTACATTAAAGTCTTCAGGTTGGACCACTTGCATAAGTATCTCAATTAACCTCTGTCTCTGTAGCAAACCCATCTCACCAGCAAATTCATTTGCAATAAACGCCAATTTGATCACATTTAAACACTCCCTCATGTTGTACCGCATCAAAGCGCGAAGATAGGGATATGGGAGCTCGTTGTCCTCGGCGCTGACGGAATGAACCGCTTGTATACACCGTAGGATATCAAACTTAACTCTTGAGACGTCATTCGGTGGTATCACACCCTTCGGATAGCCCAATCCACCTAAACATGCGCTTACATACACAATGATTGTGTTGCCCAATGAATGATTATCGGGTGTAAGCTCATGCAGAAACTCGGTAAGGGGGCATGTGTAATCTCCGATTGTTTTCGTCGTTATGTGAATCCAAGCATCGTACAAGTTTCGCTTCTTGCAGATGTTCAATACTTGATGAAGGTCCAGACAACTGAGATCCAGTGATAACAGCACCGAAGACAGCAACTCGTCATCGTCACGCTGCGCAAGATATGCAACTAGTGATTGTGTAGCACTGGGCTGTAGGTACGGTAAAGATCCAGCGACAATATGGTCGACAATGAGCATGAAATAGGTATCCTTCGCAAAGGGATCCGCTGAGATATAGTCCCACATTTCGCCACATATCACTGAGACTTTGCCCAGTTTAATGCTGCAGTTAATCGCGGCGATTAAACTCTCCTGGTCCGGCTGCAAAGTCGACTTGAGCTGATCGATATACTTGTCCAAAAGTAAGCCAGTGCTGCGTTCGCGATGGATGCCTTCCTCAGCAGCGAGATTGAGCGCCTCCGCCCATCGGCCTTGCTCACTGAGGTAGAGCAAACGCTCATCCCACGTGCGTAGTTTGATCAGATGCACTGCTTTGGTCCCAAGTAGGAGTAGCTGATCGCCACGTCGTGAGATTGTGTTGTAGCAGGCACGTGCGCCAGCGAGTGCAAAAGCTTCGCTGACACCACCACCGACGGCCAAACCTTTGAAATGCGCTGAGTTGTATACTAGTTCCATATTACCCAATTCGAGACACTCGAGCTCCTGCTGGGAACGCACTTCAAATAAACGCAGATTTTCAGCTGTGTCCATGATCGTCAGATGGCGGTTGCCAATCCAGTGCAGGGCATTCATTGTAAAGGGCAGTTGCACGTGGCGGAGGGGCGTCAAACGCAATTTGTTTAAATTATTTCCGGCAAGCACAATTCGTGTGTAATGTAAATTATTGCCACGTCCCCATGCCAACACTGGTTGGTGGCTTTTTCCAACTAGTACCTTCTGCCATGAAAGAAGAGGTAGACAGGTTGGGGCACATGGTAGTTGCTGACTGTATAATACTTTTAACCTTGGCCGGATTGTTATAATGATTACCTGTAAATAATTACAATTTGAGCATGTTTATAATCCTGTAGAGTGTAGAGATATTTATCGCAAATTTTGGACTGTGTCTATTAAAGTGAAAATATGCTTACTAACAAAGTAAATACATTCAAATACTTTTGTATTAGATTCTTAACAAGATTTTAAACTTATGATATATCTTAAAAATGACAGACATGTCTGTAATTATAACACTATTTTGACCTAATGACCCAAGTCAATATGTTCAAAATTTCAACAATAATAAAAAAAGTGTGATTTATAAAAACAAAATGAAGCATACCTTTGACAATGTTGCAAGAGCAATAATGTGATGTTGCCCTATGATTTCCTGTCCAAGCAGTAATGGCTCAAAAGTACACACCTCCCCTCTAGCACCAGAAAATATACATTTGGAATCCCATGTCCGGATGCCAAGCCGCCTGTAAAATCTCGTTGAAAACACACATCCTGAAGAATCACCCACCAGTGCCAAATCATGACAGATTGTGAATTTCAACTGTAGCACTGCTGTCTGTGGTGCATGTGCATCAGGCAAACGTCGCAAAACATCACCACTTAGTGCATCAACCATCAATATGTAGCCTCTTTCAAATCTAGAATCAGAAATAAACAGTCAAAAATACACTACTCAAACTATCCTTACCCAACTAGTAATCTGCTTGCATCTTCATTGAATGCCAGTGCTGATATTGCACCTTGATCCACACAGACAGTGTCATGCAAACACCAGCAGAGTTTCTGCTCAGAATCAAAAACCATTGCATACCCATGTGAGGTGCCAACTGCAACAAACTTGTGACTGTTTGTTATCACTGTTGGCTGACCAGCATCAACTCTTTCCTAAAATACATACAATAAAATCCACAATGAGTACTTTTAGTACTCCATAAATGTGTCAGCTTCAGTACTTACAGCTGCAGAGACAATTTGTGAAGAAATTCCATGTAAAATGCAGTGATGTAGCATTGATTTAGGCTTGACTGACAAACTCTGTATGGAATGTGTGGAAAGATTATCACTGCCTTCCTCCGACTCAATATCCCAGAGAATACTCTCCAGAGAGGGTAGTGTTGTGGAAGGTAAATCAAACTCTGCATCATTCAGCTGAAATATACGACACTGTTATTTGTGAATAAAATATTGAATGCTTAGAGTATTACCTCTTTAATATCCAGTAATGAATCATCAGAGTCTTCAATTGATTCGATAATAGTCCCCTGTACTTCCAAGCTCATGTTTGTTTAGTAAAATTACCAATTACGGTTTAGCTAAATGTAAACTAATAAAAAAATTGGGCGTAATAGGATATCATGGCACAGTCTACTCAACAATCACAGTGATATTCACAGAGGAAGTGATGATAACTTAAGGGCTTGCTAGTACATTCGAATATGAATTATTTGATGATATTTACTAATGTTATTGCGGTAAATAAATTTATTTTTAAGAAGCTTGAACACCGGGTATTTAATTGAAGTTGAAGAACAACACAATCATCGATTTCACGAACATACAGTGCAAATGAATTGGGTACAACCAATTGAGCTTCGTACAAATTCAACACAAACTTGGCAAAAGTTTAAATTTATTTTTGGTTTATTTTAATTTGTCCTGCTGTAAGTGTAATTATTCTGTAATAATTCACTTAGAATTACAAGTACATAGGCAACTATTTCCAACCAAGTCTGATATAATCATATTTCACTAATTACACGTTGGCGATTCTACTAGATATTGAAACATGTTGACATTTAAATAAGTTAAGTTAGGTAGTTTTTATGATAATTCAGTACTGACACATTTTCAATTGATAATTTCTAACTTAACTGCTAACTAAATTGCTAACCCAAAACTTTACCTACGATTTAAAAGATCTTACGTTAGGTCGGTTTTGGATAAATTAGGAGTTTTTTATATTAGCCGTTTGAGTGCTGAAGCATTTCGGTACATGTATGCCACATTGGTTGCGTTCCGAAATGCGCTTCAGGCGCGTTGACTGCAGCAATCGCTTCAAACCCATGGATGTATAGATAACATGTATGTATACATCCATGTTCAAACCAAATATATTATACTTCTATATACAACGATCGTATGCAATGTCATGACTACGTTTTGACTGGTAAGATCGAGACAGAAACTTGGCTCACCGGCTTCCAATGCGCATGCGCGGATATCGCGCGTACTTTGTCGTACTCAAACCTTGACTGATGCCTTTATTCACTGTTACGCGCCGGAAGATCGGAGCGCTTTGCGCACAGTTGCTGCGCAGGTTCGCTATGTCCAGATTAATTCAGGCAATGAATGAAAACAAAGTATAGAAAATAACATAAATATAATTTATTGATTTTTAAAAATACCACACCTGTTCAATTTACTTCGAACATATTTGTCCGTTTTACTTTTTT
>JAODGA020010524.1:0-20088 GCA_027574885.2 Drusilla canaliculata | reverse complement strand
GTTTGCGTTGCAGATGTATAGAAATTACAGTAAATATTTATAAGTCAGTTGTACCCCATGTACACAGCACAAAGTTGTCGACAAAATTTTATGGCCGATATATCGGGATCGGCCGATAGCGGCTATGTGTATATCGGTATCGGCCGATATCGGTATCGGCCACAAAATATCATATCGGTCGATCCCTAGTTATAGAGTAAAAGTTTGACTTTTAACTTTGACCTTTTAATGACATGTAAACATCCCAACTTTTTACTATTGATAAATTGTACCAATGCACAGTCACAATTTTTATTATTTTGACAATTTGTTATATACAAAATATAGATAACTCTTATTGAAACAATATTGCAATGATATAAATAGCCCTATCTGTGATCCTTGACTTTCTATAGGACAATTACTAATTACTTCTACCAACACAGAACGTCATTTGGAAGATTTTACAATTTTTCAAGATAGTAACAGCCTAAGTTAGCAAATTAAATCATTTTTTGCATATTAATTTTTTATTTTCCATGAGTTTTACAGTCGAAAAAAGCAAACAAACATACAAACATTCACACATCCAAACATCCAAACATTTTTAGTTTTTTTAAATATATGATTATCTATAAGTTGGTGTAATAAATTTTTGATTAGGCTTAATTTAAAATGTTATAATTATTTAAACTCAATAATTCAATATAACTTTAGGTTTTTTACTCAAACAGCTATTATTTCTATAAATTATATTTTAAAATGTTATCCTTAGATCAAATTGTATGTAATATCTGTCTCAATAAGATAATAAATACATTTAAAGTTTTAAACATTATTTAACTAATAAATACTGCCAACCAGCATCAAATTAGTTATAAATGACTAATAAATAGCAATTTCTGCCATTTATAATAGAAAAGAAAACAATTTGTTGATAAAAATACTGATTAAACTGCAAAATAAAATTGTTTTTTGTAAATTTATAATATCAATATAATATTTGATATGCACAAATCAAGCAATATAGGTATTTTAATTAAATTGAAAATTCAAGCGCTGCTGTCGGTACAGTGTAAAAGTTACCAGTTAATTAGGGCAGCGAAGTGCAGTCGGAGCTAATACGCGTTTGCATTTATCACGCTTAACTAATTAATTTCGCGAATTTTACACGAGTTCGGCAATCCAACACCGAAGCACCGAGGTACCGACGCATTTTGCATGATTTTGCGGATTTTCCGAGTCGCTTCCTACGCGCGCGGCTATTGTTCGCGCGGAAATTTTAAATCTAGTAAAATTATTTGTGCATTATTCTCGTAATTTTACACATTTCCTATGCAGATTCTGAAATGAATAAATTCATTTTGTTTGTTATAACGTTGCATCAAAAATATTTTGTTATAGATATATATTTTCCTAAGGGGTAATATTTTGAGTAGATAAATGCAACTAAACAACTAAAGAAACAACTAAAGCAAACATCAAATAATCACAAACTAAACTTAATATTCAAATAACTATACAAGCTAATTTGTTAAAACTAAAATTAGATTTGATAAGCATTTAAAGATTTTAGTATGTACACAGTGAAGGTAAATCCCAAAAATTTAATAATTTACAACCGCAGGCTGGCAAGTAGTAATTTTTTATGCATTCACAATTTATTCTGGAGCGTGCGGATATAAAATCTATAACTTTACGGCCTCATCGTCTCGCCGGTGAAGGGGTTGCAGGTCTATAAAGTATTTATATTTTATACCCAACGAGGCATAAATAGTGTGCCGGCGGAGGCGGCGCGCGCCGCATCCTGTAAATGTTTTCAAAGAGCAAAAGAGTTTGTGTGGGTGGGTGGAGAAATATACACACGCGGCGTTCGCGTAAACTTTGCGAAGGCAGCGACTCATTGGTGTCTTTAACCGCAAGGGATAGGTCAAACCGACACACAACTGCTATACCAGGACGCTGGGCTTGCCGCCATTGCCACCCCCACAACCACGAAAACATCGTCGACACTCGAGTGGCAGCCACTAGTCGCTGCGCGGGTTGTGGCAAAGGGTTGCAGGGATCGATAGTTTGTGTTGTGGATGCCTCATGACCTCATCATTCATATTCTTTTACTCTTTGCTGTTGCGCGCTAAGCTTGCGCTTTTTTGCGTCAGTGTGTGTATGTGTGTGTGCCCTGCTACGCTGCCACGGGGGCGGTTGAGGTAAGAACCACACAAAAGACCTCAACAATAAATCATGGCGCAGCGACGCCCGGAGCAATGAAGTTAAGCGTTAAATTTTTCTCAGCTTAAACTTGCTTAATTCTTGTTACTGTGGTTAAGAATACGTTTCCGTGAAGAACAGAAAAACAATTTTTTGCAGTCCTTAACTGTTAATAATTAATTGTTTCTTTTAATTTTATAATTAAGTTTAAGGTATGAATAAGTTTTTCTGAAAAATGATGATGTTTTCTCTGTTTTTGCTGTTTTCTTCTTGAGAATTCTTTTGCAGGCATCAAAATTTCAATTTTAAGTTACTGGCAGGCGCGCATTAGGTTTCGTAATTTCGCTCTGGCGCGAAGCGGATATTGATGATGATGAATCTAATGCGCCGGGACGAGACGTGTGCGCGCAAGTTGCACACCGCCGCCGCCTCCACCTCCGTCGGCGGCGGCGGCGGAGGCGTGTGTGCATCATGGCGGCGTCGGTGATGGGTGCAGTCGTGCAGGCACGCGGCAGCAGGCGTTCTGCAAGTGGCGGAGGTGGGCGAAAGAAACGCTGCAGGAAGTTGTCTGACGTTGCGTTTAATGCGTCTTGTGCAACTTCCGTTCTTTTCTTGTTTCGTGCTACATGTAGGCGGAGAGACGAAAGAGGAAGCGGGAGGAGTTTGTATGGTGTTCTGCAGGTTGCAGGAAGTAAAAACGTAATTAAAATCACCTAACAGATGTAATTAGATTTACAGTAAGCTATTAGGAATCAAGATTAGAAGTTAAATGAATTGGAAGTGAAAGTACCAGATCTACTTTGATTAAAAATACATCAAAGAACTACAATTTGAACAATTTGATTGCTGGTTTCAAATAAAAAATATTTTTAGAATGCTTTTATTTTAAATTTTGTCTCAATATTTTCATAACATGTTTTTTCATAAATTTAGAAAGTATAAAAGTTTTAAAACTTGTGATTTTAGGAAAATTTTAAGGAATTGTTTGTTATTACATTTATAACTCAAAAACAATTTAACCAAATTTAATAATTTTATTTACATTGCATTGCCACTAGTCCGAGGAACGATGTCATACATTAAAAGATATATAAATAAGAAAATATTGTTTGTAACAACACTTATAACTCAAGAACTATTTTACATAACATTATAATTTTTTCTATGTTTGATTTGTTTATACTAGGCAAAGGATTTTATATGAGTCTGTAAGACACTTTATGTCTTAATTATTTAATAACTTTCAAAATCATAATATAACTAATAACACAAAATGAAACAGCAATATCACAACAAAAACTACTAAATTAAAACACAAAAGATCCAAGTACAAATCAACATAATAGAACATATCAAAACAGGATATTACAAATAACAAACTATACGTCAAACTACAAAACAAGCTATAAGAGAACAAATAGAACCAAATATCATAACAATTCCTTCATCTATGAATACCATTCGATGAGAAATCAAACAAACAAACATCCAAACACCAAATAACGTCTCAGGATGCTAAATACCAAAGCAGCACGTACTCGTAGTCGTTGTGATGATTGCATTTAGCATGCGTGATTTATCAAATAAGGAAATTGATTCGCACTTCAGACACAAACGACGACACCACTCGACAGCCGGCATCGGCAACCGCCGCCGCCGGCGGCGCATTTCTAAACGTAGGGCAACTTTCCACTGCTTACAGGATGGTAGCAGCGGTGGAAGCACAGTTGGACGTATAACGTCTCCGGCACGCCGTGCGCCGCCCCCGGCACACGCTGTCGTCTTCAGCGCATGTTGATGAATGAATCTTATTATGCGCGCCGGTGCAGGCAAGCCCGCACCGCAAGTAAGGTGCAGTCGTACGCATTTGTTCGTTTTTTTGTCTGTTTTCTACTCTTCTTCAATTCCATCGCGTTCCGCGCATTCCGCCAGCGCTTGCAAATCAAGACCAAGAAGAAGACGAAGAAATTCGCACGACTTGAATGAATGAATGAATTTGTGAGGTTGCGCAATTTTCGTAAAATATGCTATGATTTAATCTTTTCTATATAGAAAATTTTGAAGAAAGATTTTAATGTGAGTCCAATTAAATAATAAGCTGTTTCTATTAAATTTATTGTGTAAAATTATATTAGTTAGAACGTTAAAATTTACAAAATTTCGGATCTTATTTTTAATAAATATATTTTGTAAGGCATAATAAAGAAACAATCAACTTTTTAAATATGTCAACAAATATGTTAAATTATCTATCTATCTAATGCACATTATTGCAAAAAAATTGGTTAAAACATACTCTTGTTATAACAGGTTTTTTTACTCAAAAACACAGTTTTCTTCAATTTTTACATTTACAGAAAAATTGTACGTGCAACAAATATTTGAAAATCAGATTAGAAATCAACACAAATAAATACATTTTAGTACTAAATATTTTATAATATCAAATTTTGTATTATATAACTTTTTTAATTTTTTGTATTTAAACAATAAAATTTGTATTAACAATAATTTCCTAAAAATATAATATTCAGAGATGTTCTAAAATAATATACAAACTGAAAACACATTCGCGTAAAGTTTAACTATGACGTTAACTATGCGATGCTGGTTTTTGGCAAACACCCGGCGCCTCCACCACCAAAGAAGCGGAACTCGCTCTGCAATATGTGTTCAACAACGAGCTGCGTTCTGCGCCAACCAGTGTCGGGCACATATTTAAACGTTGCAAGGCAGCTCTTAGGAAATTACTAGCATACTAAAGAAGCTTTGAACTTCTCTCCGCACACACAAGCACTCGCAAGTGCACATAAACACAAGCATACTAAAATACTTCAATATAACTCTGTCTCTTAATTTAACATTTTCGCTGTAAATTTTAGTTATAATGTACAGTCAAGTTAGTCATCTTTTGCTTGTACTAGTACTTACTAAAACTGCTATTTTATAAATAAACATGAAACTATGTTTAATTTACGAAAACTTAGCACAACTAAATTATAATTTTATGTCGTCTTTGTTCATAAGTAGCATTTTTGAAAGTTGAATTTTCATATTTTTACTGTGGGTATAATAAAAGTGATAGAAATTTTTTATTCTGTAGAAAGAAAAAACAGGGAGTGCTTGGCCTGTGAATCCTGTTAAAAACTATACGAAATCCTGTGGAGTGGATCGGGAAGAAATTGCCAGAGTTGAGCAACTTTGATTTTAATCCGTCGGCGGCGGCGCCCTGCGCCAATCGTGTTGTGCATTCAATCCTGGTTTGCCGCATTTTGGCGGAGGATGGTTAGCGCAGGCCTGCAGATTTCCTGCTCGCGGGTGCAGCACACGTAGGTGGATAATCTACTCCTAGAAAACTTGTCTAATTATAAGATTTGCGCTTCGTTTTTTGGTGGAAAGTTTGGTGGTAATCACACGAAAATAGAGTTATTTTGTTCCTACGTTGTAATTTTTAGACATTTTCATTAAAATAGTATTTTACACAACTAGGCAAGTACATATTTGAGCAAACAACTTGTATTTAAAGAAAAACTATAATAAACAGAATAAATTTGCCAACTATAATACTTTAAGCAACGAGTTAAGTAAAGATTTGTGCAAATCTACTTTTAGAAAACTTGTATATTCATTAAATTTGCGTTTTGTTTTTTGGTGGAAAGTTCGATGGTAATTAGAACAAAATTAAGTTTTTACGATGTAATTTTTAGACATTTTCATTAAAATAGTACTTTACACAACTATTCAAATATAGATTTGTACAATCAGCATCTACTTGAAGTTACACGCGAAGCAGAAAACTATAATACACTAAACAAATTTGTCTATTACAACACTTTACGCAACGAGTTAAGTAAACATTTTTGCAAATCTACTCTTTATAAACATGTCTTAACTTAATAATTGCCCTTTGTTTTTATTGGAGAAAGTTTGGTAGATTTTACACAAAAATATAAGTAATTTATTTCTAGGCTGTAATTTATAAACATTTTAATAAAAATAATATTTTACACAACAAGTCAGGTAAAGATTTTTGCAAACAACGTGTATTTAAAGTTACCTATTATCATACTTTACGCAAGAAGTTAAGTAATTATTTGTGTAAATCTACCTTTAGAAAACTTGTTTATTCATAAAATTTGCGTTTTATTTTTTGGTGGAAAATTCGGTGGTAATTTTTGTTAAAATAGTACTTTACATAAAGAGTCAGGTAATGATGTGTGCAAGCAACGTCGATTTGAAGTTCCACGTAGGGTTAAAACCTTTAATACATGAAACAAATTTGTCTACTATCATACTTTACGCAACGAGATAAGTAAACATTTGTGCAAAACTACCTTTAGAAAACTTGTTTATTTATAAAATTTGTGCTTTGTATTTCATTACACAGTTTAGTGGTAATCACACAAAAGTTGAGTTATTTTGTTCCTACGCTGTAATACTTATACATCTTTCGTAAACGTGTACTTTCCGCAAGAAGTCAGGTAAAGATTTGTGCAAATAACGTTTAATTTAAGTTCCACGTAGAGCTGGAAATTTTAATACATGGATCAAATTTGTCAACTATTATACTTTACGCAACAAGTTAAGTAAATATTTGTGCAAATCTACTTTTAGAAAACTTGTTTATTTATATGATTATTTTAAGTTTATTTAAAAGAGTTATTTTTATAAAAATAGTATTTTACACAACAAATCAGGTTAAGATTTGTACAAACAACATGTACTTAAAATTACACGCAGAACAGAAAACACGAATTATATTTGCCTACCATAATACTTTAAGCAACAAGTTAAGTAAAGATTTGTGCTAATATACTCTTAGAAAACTTGTTTATTTATAAAATTTTTGCTTTGTTTTTTCTTTTGTAGAAAGTTCAGAGGTAACCAGCCGATAATATAATTAATTTTTTCTTAATTTGTAATTTTTAAGCATTTTTGTTAAAATAGTATTTTACGCAACATGTCAAGTTAAAATTTGTGCAAACAACGTCTACTTGAAGGTCCATGCAGGGTTAAAAATTATAATATATAAAACAAACCGCCTTACTATAGTACCTTACGCAACGAGTCAAGTAAAGATTTGTGCAAACGAACATTTACACATGCACAAGCATGGCATGGATAAACAAAATTAGTGCAATCGTAAAAGGTGGTTGGGTATTGTTTCTGTATTTTCTTTTTTCTATAAAATTTTTCAAGCAACATAGAAAAATCATTACGAATGGAAATTTCAGGAAAATTGTAGATATTTATAAAAATGTAGAAATACGACTAACCACAATAAAATACCACAATGGTTTTAAATAAATTACTTTAATACTCATCATTCTGAATGTTTACCGTCACTAGTTAAACTAAGTAATTGTAATTGCGTCGCTTATAACGTAAATAACAAATATTTACGCTGGAAATAAACTAATTTCATATTTATGACTTTAAGTTAATTTAAATAACTTAATATTGCATATATTATTTATATATAAACGTAAACTATATTATGTAAAAATATACCTTCTAATAACACTCCTGTCAATAAAACTTGTCACGAAGAGTACACTAACTCATTTGAGCTAAAAATTAATACAGAAAGAAATAATGTTTTGCCATTTAATAAGCAAACAAAACCTTCAAACGTCAACACGATATAAATAGACACTAAAAATATATGGAGCTTAATATTACACAACGGAATCAGCAAAAATACATCAGCATTATGCGAAATAAATCGCACCGAAAGCAAACATAAATAACGGTAATTTCCACCAAAATGAAGTAAAACTTTGAGTGCGCCGCAGTTTATCGATAAAATGATTATTTTGTCATCACAATACTAAGTCGGTTAAGCGACATTCACACAAAATAAATAAAATATTACCTACTTTTGTACACGTCATTGATTTTCCTTGAGAATTAAATATTAAAGAAGAAAAATCGGTTTTAGTTCTTTAAAAATTTACAAAATATTTTAAAGCTTTTTTAATGGTAATGTCAAATGAGGGCAATGTTTGATAATAGGATAACGTTGTACGTGATTGAAGCTCGTATTATTTGTCGCTGCACTGAGTGAATACTATTGCAAATCGCGTATCGATCGAATTAAAAGCCATTTGATCTCTCGTTAAAGTTGGCTATCAATAAGGATTCACTGCAGAGCTTAAAACGGCTCTCTTCTCTTCACTTCCCGCCCCCACACCCCCTAGAGAGACAGGCACGGTGCTTCGGTCAGGATTACATTGCAAACGAAGTTCGTGATGTGAATTTACATGAATAGCCAATATGAATTTGGTTGTTTTCAAATTATTAGTTTCAAAATTTCATTTTGTTTTGTTTTTCATATTACTATATCTAAAAATCTGGAAAATCTAACAAAAAATTTTATGTTTGATTTGATTCAATATATTTCATTCTATATGTTATTATACAGGGTGGCCAGAAACAAGCGGAAACGCTTTCCATAGTGACATTTTCTGCATTTTTCTTAGTATGAATCAGAAAAAACTACCCTTTTGCGACCCATGAGACCGTCGCAGAACTCATATATAGAAATAGAACATGTGGCAACGTTGGTTTTTACTTATAAACAAGTCATTGTTTAAATAACAATAAAAACAAAGCAACAAAAGAAGGTTGGCAGTGCTCTTGACACCGGTCGTGCTTGTTGTCCCAACACGCCGTTGTTTCATTTTTTAATAATAATAAGCAATTTACAATAATCAATTAACAATAACTATATTTTCTATAGTTACCGATTTTGGTTTTGCAACGATGTCATATTTATTTTTTAGAAAAACACATATTTCAGGAAGTGTTAAAAAAAGTGCATCTTTGAAGTACTTTTGCGACAAAACTAGAGGTCCAAGGACAATTTTGTTTTTGGATTCTCACTCAGAAAAATAAAAGAATAAAGCTATGGCAATTGTTTCCGCTTGTTTTTGGCCACTCTGTATTTCATTCTATAATTTATTACAGAACATATTAGTGTCAATGTAACAAAATACATTTTTGTTATACAGCTCTACTATGTAGTTTTATGTATTCCCTTGTTTTTTAGTTTAATATATTTTGTTCCATTCGACAATATTTCCAGAAACGTTTTTTCAAAGACAATAAATACATAAAATTGTATTTATTGTCAGATGCGCTGTCATTCCAATCAATTCTCTTTCACAATCCACTTTCCAGCATCGCCCATGACACATCGTCACCAATATAAACGTCGCTCAATTTATGTTTCATATAACTTTCTCCGCACGCCACCGCCACCGAGAAATGCTTCCACCAACGGTTGCACATCGGAAAACCACCCGCAACCAAGAAAACGATGACAAAAAAATAGATACGAGAACTCGCAATATTCCATTACATTCTGCAACACGTTTCACCAACTACCATCGAATAGTGGAATAAAATATAGAAATTCTCAGCAATTTTAAATTATATTTACCAGACTATTGCAATTTTCGGGATATGTGTGAATTACTAGATTTATTTTAATATAAAACTACATTTTGACAATTTTAAAAATATTTTTTCTTCGACAACATTGAGAAATGTTCATATCAAGAGAGTAAATTGAATCATAAGAAGCTACTTTTTGTACTGAATTTCATTTCTCACCGGTTGCTAGGCAAGTTGCTAGGCAACGAGTGCGATATGAAATATTTTTTGTTCGGTCTGCTGTTTCTGATAATAAGAAGTAAGGAGGCTTAAAAAATATAACGTCAAAGAGCAAATGTCATCAGTTTGTTACAGTTTGTGCATTATAAATAATTTCGTAGTTATTTCGAAGAAATCAGATAATAAGTTCATATTAATTTTTAGAATTGTCGTTTATTGTCGTTTATTGTCGTTAATAAAATTATAGTATAAAACTCACACAAAATAGCAATTTTGCACTCGTTTGGATTGCAACACTCGTCTTCGGTTTGTGTCGCAAATTTTCAAACACGTGCAAAATGTGCATCATTTTTCGTTCGTTGCATAATATACTATTATATTAATAGTAGTAGACTTTTAATGGCATAACCTTACTTATTTTTTTACATTATTCCCACTTTTACATTTTTTTACAATATTTATAGTATTATAGTTTTTTCTCAGAAATTTACTAAGGGTAAAAATAAACTTAATAAATCAAAAAAACTAACCAATACAACCATTCTGTAGATATGTTCAAGTTAAGAGTTCATTGGCCTGTCGGTCTTCAATTCCAATATTTATCTCGCATTTACACAAACGTAAATCTGCATTAAATAGAAAATAGACTGAAATAATTTACAAAGTTGTTCAACATAAAAGTTTTGTTTTAACCAAAAGTTTATTGGCCTACTAGTTAATGGCCAAAAATGATAAAGTAAAAAATGGTAAAGATATTAACTTATATCACAATGTAAATAAAGTCAATGAAGAAAACAATATAATTGAAACAGAATTAGGATACAATTCAGAAAGAAATAAAATTTTGGTTAAAAAGGATCTAAAACCTAAGAAGTTAAAATTGACGGACTTCCTAGAGAAAAAAACATAGTTATGGAAATTATTTGAATGGGGAAGTAAAGATGAAGATGAACAAAATTTGTTTTGACAAAACCTGACGTAGCTTCAAATATACATCACAGTAGTAATAAATAATGTTATACGAGTTATGTCTGTCCAGATGAGGTAATTAAACAAATTATTGTTGTCTTTAATTAATGTCCAAATATTCTAAGTAATACTAGGATATAATTACAGAACAGCCGTTAATTCTGATTTTAGTACTGTTTTAAGTTTATTAATAATAATTCACTATTCTTGTTAATTTCAATTTAAGATATTTGTAAATCAGATTATTTATACTCTATCTATATACCGAAAATCCCCACCAAAATTCTATAGCATTATCATCATCCTACGCAGTAATATAGTAGAGCATTCCTTTTTATTTCCCCTCGCCCGATCTTCAACGCGCAGCCTTTTATCCGCGTTCCAACAACCGCATCGCCTCAGATCTCTTCCACCATTTCAACATTCTTTTCATCCGTCGTCGTTGCTGGCGAACGCGACTCGGCGCTTGTTTACCGACTGCTCTACACTCTTGTATCCGTCAAAGTCGCGGCGCGCAAAACCTCATTGAAAAACAATTCGATCGGGCCCGATGTAATGTAATCTGATAAGTCTGCAATTGAAAGAAATGCGGCGGCAGTTCTATGAGTTCGTCGCACGCTCCGGCTCGGTGGGATATTATTCAGCATCAGTGTTCGTGTGTGCATGTGAAGACGGTCGGAATGCAGTAAAAAGACAAAGTAATGGAGAGAGAAAGGGAGAGAGAAAAATAATGAGAGAGAAAGAGTGAGAAGGAGAATAAGGAGAGTTGTGTAATACGTATAGCAAAGTGATGGTGGTGGCACGTGGATGAAAGCGCTTGGAAAGGGATGTGATACTCTTCGTCTTCGGGCTGGAATGCGCTAGAAATGTCTCTGAATGAGCACGCAGAAATCGTATGCCATACGACGCATTACAAATTCACGTGTAACGAGCGCAAATTGCATGTAGATGTGGGAGGGAAATTTTAAGGTGACATTTTGCGAATTACGTGTCACTGTGGCACGTGCTAGCTTCATTCTTATACTAAATTTTAACATTTTTGAAATTTTGATTTTGGGTAAATCTAATTAATTCTAATTATATCGTGCTGTTTTTTTTAAGTCCGAACATAGAGAATTTACATATTTTGTGTCTATGTTCGAGGGTAATAAACACGAGTCAAACGATTGTTGTTTACAAATGTAACAAATTTAACGGTAAATTATATTTTCATATGTGCCTAGTAAAAATAAAAAGTTTTTCTACAACATCAAAAAATGATCATATCAATAGTGTAAATAGAATCATAAGAAGCTACATTTTGTACTGAATTTTATTTTGCACGTTGCCAGTTGCAAGTTGCTAGGCAACGGGTGCGATATGAATATTTATTGCTTGGTCTTCTGTTTTTGATAACAAAACTAAGATGGCTTAAACAATATAACGTCAAACAACAAATGTCATCAGTTTGTTACAGTTTGTGCATTACAAATAATTTCGTAGTTATTTTTAAGAAATTGCAATTTTGCACTTGTTTGAATTGCAACTCTCGCCTTTGAGTTGTGTCGCAAACTTTTAAACACGTGCAAAATGAGCATCATTTTGTTACATCTATTTCAAATTTTATAAATAAATATCAATTATGTAGTTTAAAAAAATAAAATTATATATTCAGACTGCACCACAAACAATGTATTCAATGACGAATAAAATTACCACATACCAGTTAGCATACTTTACACATAGAAGTTCCAAGTTCTATTAATACTTATTCTAAATATTAATAAAACAATATATTGCAATATTCTGATTGTGTCGGTAATTTGTTGTTCTAGGTTATGATAAAACAATAAAACACATTTGTGATACAAAATTTGCTTGCTTGATAGACAGCCAATTACATATTTGATTTGTTTTTGTTATATAAAAACATTTAGGCTATGTTCGCACTTAAAAGAATAGCACAGTATATTTTATTGTATACATAAAATTTTAAAGTTTAATTTAAAATGCAATATTGTTATAAAATCAGAAGAAAGAACTTGCGTTTAAATAAAAGAGCACATTTTGTGCTCGTTGCATAATATACTATTTTCATTCATTTTTTACATTTTATAAATATATATCAATTATGTAGTTTTAAAAAATAAAAATTTATATTCAGACTGCACCACAAACAATTGATGACATAACAAATAAAATTACAACATACCAGTTAGCATACTTCATACTTCATAGAACTTCCAGGTTCTATTAATACTTACTTTAATTATAAATAAAACAAAATCTTGCAATATTTTGATTGTGGGTAATTTGTTGTTCTAGATTACAATAAAACTATAAGACACATTTGTGATACAAAATATACTTGCTTGGTAAGCAGCCAATTATAAATTTGACTTGTGTTTGTTATATATAGACATTTAGCCTATGTTCGCACTCAAAAAAATAGCACGGTATATTTTATTGTACACATACAATTTTAAAGTTTAATTTAAAGTTTAATATTGTTATAAAATTTTAATAAAGAACTTAGGTTTAAGTAAAAGAAAAAATATATTTCCGTTAATAACATAACACCAAAACTTTTTATATATTCGTTTTTATAATAAAATAAACGCAGAAATTACGTGTTTGCAAGCAGCGCTATTCAACGCGCAAAAAACCCTCAGTCGCAAAAAGGTCGTTTTTATATTTACGATCCTTTTTTGCGTGTGTTGGCTATAAAAAGTGAAAATATTGCATTACACACATATTAACAGGACGCAATACCCACACGTACAAATACGCATTTATTTTGAAATACTCACAGGATAACGCATTTCGTCGGGTTGGAAGCAACCAAACGCGTTTCTACTTTCAACACATAAAAATACGAGTATTTCGGTGTTAGATGTAAAACAACACGTGTAAATGTCAAATAAAAATAGAACACTTAAGAACTTAAATGAAAAAAATAGATAGAAAAACAAATATTTAAGACACAAGATGTCTCAATCAGTTTTGTCAGTTAAATAAACTTTAAATACAAATTATCCTATCATTAACTAGGACAATTCTAAAAAACTTTCTAAACAAAAAAAATTATAAAAAGTTAATTACTCTTCTTTGAGTTATGATAAGCTTTACAGAAACAGCTAATTAATATTATAGAAATATTTAATATGTTTAATTTTCTGTCTAATGAATAAATGAAATTCAAATGAAACTCATCAGCTCAATGACAGCGTACAAATACACACACATGCCACTATTTTACATTATTCAAACAAGCAATTAGAGCAAGTAAATACGTTATAATAATCCGTCATTTTGTTGTTCTAAACGCGTAAACAAAGCGACATCAGCGGCGCAGCGCGGCAGGAGTGTTGCTTTTACGGTGTGCACATCAGGAAATTCTGTTTTGCCGGCGGCAGGGCGGTGGCAGAAGTAAACCAAACAGTTATTATTTATGCAGGCGGCGCATATCTGTCTCATTTGTCTGGATGTACCTATGTATGTGTCGTGTAGTTTAGCAAAATTGTTAATCAACAGATTTTCTAAGAAATTGTGCAATAATTGTTCAAAAAATATTCTTCTATGTTTCCAATGATATAGTTTTCTTTTTGTGTTACAAGTCAAATTTGGACAATATTTACTAACAAGAAAAAGTTACAAAGAAATATGAAGAATATAGTTTAAACTTTTGAAAAACGCCTTCTCTGAAAATTGATGCCCAGAACATTTGTCGTACACATCCGCTCCAGCTATAAGTATTCCAAACTCGTTTTTTGCAAGAAACCTTCACAGGAGCCAAGAGTGGAAGCAAATAAAGATCGTTATATCTGCAGGGCGGAAGTTTGACGACGGGCGGTCCTTCGTTGCACGCTCCCTCCTGCTGTGCGCCCGGAAGTTATTTGACAGTTTCTAAAACTAAAGCTCCTCGCAAATATCCTTTATCCACCCTAAAACTATTTTCTTCTTTCAGTTCTACCAATTTTACACTTATTTTACAGTTTACAAATATTAATAAAACATAAAAGTTAGTTTCAATATTGATTCGCGTAATAACCTACATTTGGTAGAAAGCAGTTTTTTAAAACCGTACAAAAAAAGGAAAACATATAGAAACAGAACAAAAAACGAAGTAAAAAAGGGCACAAATAAATCCAGCAGCTTTGCACGGCGTGTGTGTAAATGCAGTCGTAAAACAAAGCATGTCAATAAAACTAGCATATGACCGGTCGGGGGCGGCATTGGCGGCGGCGGTGGACGGACGTCCGGTGACTGCAAAGGATATACCGGAAAAATTCAGAACAAAGTTAAGCGCAATAGCAACTGAGAGAGCTTTGAGTTGGATGTAATAAAGATGGACTATTGGAGTATTTTCACAAAGAGAGTTTCCATTTGAAATTTATTTCTTTCTATTTATTGCAATTTTCTTGTTATAAAAGACTTTTCGAATATTTTTTTCAAAAGTAAAGTATAACTAAACAATAAACAATGTAATGTACCTAATATACTTAGTTTAACTAGTGATTATCTTCACTAGTGAGAATAAAGAAAGCCGCTTTGTAAATGGCCGAATTTCTGCGAATCTCTAGAAATGTCTATAATTCCTCACAACGCTTCATATTTATTGATTTTTTAAACAAAATAAAATAGAAACTAAAAGAAACGATACAGAAACAACACTCAACAGCCCACTAGGACTACTAAGATAAGTTAATTAGAAAAAATGTTGAAGTTACTTTGTTTGCACAAATCTTTACCTGACTCGTTGTGTAATGTACTATAAACTCAAAATTAGAACTGTTCTATCTGAAATTTTTTATATAAGTTTAAAGGAAGCAACTTATAAGCTATCTGGAAAAGCTTTTAGAGTTTTATGAATAGTTATTATAAGCTTATAATCATTAATATTTTTAAATTCACCTAACGATAACGATTTTCATAGATAATTGAAACTCATTAATATCTTTTTCGTTTTTCACTTACTAACTGGAGAAAATCTGAAAATTCTTTCACTATTATAATCTTTTTAAGCTAATAAAAAATAAATTTTCTACGTTTTTAAGCTCTTATCCTCTTCAGCGTAAAAAATTCTGAATGTGCGGTAAATAAGAAAATATGCAAATTATTTCATTAAATTTCAACCTCTTCTCATTCCCTTTACTTCCTGCGTCCTCTGCCCTTGCTTTAGCGTCGCCTAATTCGATCAAGTGCTGCTGTGTGAAGCACAAAGTGCTTCACAGAGAATGACGTCGCGCCGGCGAGGGATGTAAGGACGAAAATGTGCGGATGAGGACGAATCGGAAACGAGTGCTTGAAACTATTACTCCTTTATATCCGCCGACGCACGATTAAGCCGGGAGTTCGTTAAACGCGAAATCAGGTGAGGGCCATAATCAAAAGGACTGGCGCGGTACTTTCCCAACGCGCGTCTGCTGGAGGACCGAGGACCCAATTATGGGACCGTTGAGCAAGGGGTGCGGTGCAGACATGGACGTGCCGCAATGAGGAGAGTAAATCAGTGCGCAAAATGAGCAATTTAAGGACTAAGGGCTGTGCTTAGATGCTGTTCTCTCAATTCATGTGGGTTGCGCGTTGAGGCCAAAAGGGCGACATTTTTGGGGGTTTTAATTAGGGTGTTTAAACGTTGTTTGCACCCATGACAAACTGGATTAGGAAAATCTATTGTGGTTTTGATAAGTCTTTGATAAGTTAAACAGATGTTTCTTGATTAAATTAAATTTTAGAAGAACTATTTTTGTTCTTATTTAATTCGTTTTTACCATTATATGAATCAATTGTTTTTTGTTGGTAAAACAAGTGACTTTTGATAACAAATAAATAATTAGATTAAATTAAGAACTAAACAAAAATTAATTAAAATCTTAAAATATTCAAAATAATTTTATCAAAATTCAATAAAGGATCACTTAATCTCTGGTTTAAATCACAGGACCACCTTTTAATCCGCATTCTGCATTAATCGCAGATTGTGTCATCAAGCTCGACGTCTTCAAGGCTCTTCACGCCATCCAGCCCGACACCTTTTCATTGCTGGCTCATCTCTCCATTCCATCAGCACACCGCCAGCCTCAGTTGCCTCAACTGCCTCAACTGCATCCACCGCCTCCACCGCCTCCACCTCCCCTGCCAACAGCTCCGCTATACAGCTGGAGGCAAAACGTTTAGCATATTATGCCCACCCCGCATTAGCCGCACACCGCCACAGCCACCGCCGTCGCAACCGACTTCAGACAAAGCATACGCCTTTGGCGGCGGCAGAGGCGGGTGGGCGCATTTCGGATAAACAATAGTGGGTGTTACCAGGCGCACGATTCATCAAACGCGTGTCCTCCACGTCCGCCGCAGACGGCGGAATCAAGACAAAGCATCGATAAGAACGTGTCTCAATAACAACGGCGCAAAACGCTCTCGCAAATATCCGATATTACATTTTAATAAATAATCAAAATCTAATTAAAATGTAATTAGCTTTGCGCAGTCTGTGCTGAGTTTAAATATGTATATTTAATGCTATAGTTAATGGCATAGTTGGTTGCTCATAGAAAGTTTTGAATACGTGCGACAGCGTCATAATTAATTATGAAATAGTTGATCTAGTTTGAGAAAATGTGTGATATGTAGGAGGGTGTATTATTTGGAAAGTTTTGCTTCAGATGAGCTTTAACAACATTAAGTTTGATGTTGTGTTTCATTGTTGTTAAATGTTGCAATGCTTATAATTTCAAAGAGAACGTTGCATGAATTGCATGAAATTCCTTCTCAGATATATATGTATGATTTAATTGCTGTTCTTAAACTCAAAGACACACTACGAGCAAAATTGTGTTTTACGCAACGAGGTAGGTAAAAATTTGCACTAGTAACGTGTTTTTAAAATACGAGCAAAGTAAGTACTTTATATCATTAAGCAAATTGCAATTTTTTTTTGGCTGAGTTATGTACAACGTTTTATTGTCTAGTTTGTCCAATAGATCACTTGAGATAAGCAAAACAAACAAAACTTTACAATTTTAGAGGCTGTTGATAAAATTTTGTTATATCTGTTAGCCGTTGTTTGACGTTTTAAGGTTATAGTTGCATGTCCGCCAATTGGGTTTCTTCTATCAGGTAGCGTTCAAACCAAACTTGCGTTGGGTGTAGCGTATTGTTTACTTGTATTTGAATGAGAGAGTCAAATTGCCTACAAGCAACTAACGTACGCAACAAAAATTTGGTGTGAACGCATGCAATTCATTTAGGTATAATCCATATTAATTTGTGAAGAATCGTCAAGTGGAGATTTTAACCAAGCACAACGCTAAAATTTCTATCCTCACTTGGGTCAAAAATAACTTTTATTTTGCTTTGTTAGGAATGTTTATCGTCACTCGTTAAGTTAACTAGAGGTTATTACATTGTTTATTGATAATACTTCACTTTTGGGCAAAATTTACAAAAAAAACTTATTTATTATCCGGTTATATATTAGTTTAAACTATTTTTACCTGATTTCTTTTTAATTATTGTTGAATTCTTCATTTATAGTCAATTTTTAGACATACCTGCAACAAATAAAAATATATTAGCAACAATAATCTCAAAACTGCCAATAGTTGTACGTATAATATCCGCAAGTTGATTTATAAAGACAGATCATATATATTTTGTGTATATAGTAGTTTGTAGCCCAAGGACAGCTTGTTTACGACGTCCAGCGGGCGGAAACCGCGATATTTTAGAACAAACGGTCACACCGGAAGCAAACGACAGCCGCAGAAATCCAAGCGGGAGAAAGTCCAAGCGGCACGAAACAACCGGAAGAGAAGACAAGGCACTATGTCAAATGTTGATGCCAGTTTTTGTTTATTGTTTATAGTTGCCCAAAAACCGGCGGAAAGGAAGACCCAACGTCTTTAGTCATTCTTATCATAACA
This sequence comes from Drusilla canaliculata, assembly GCA_027574885.2. Lineage (NCBI taxonomy): Eukaryota > Metazoa > Arthropoda > Insecta > Coleoptera > Staphylinidae > Drusilla > Drusilla canaliculata. The sequence continues at coordinate 1,408 of JAODGA020010524.1, read as the reverse complement.
CTGTCGAGGATTCCACTCAATGGTCAATAGTTTACGTATAAAGAGGATAACATATCTTTAACAAATCTGCTCTTTTTGTAAATATATTTATTTACTTGTTAAGAATTTAAATAATTTAAATTTTTTAGTTTTCATAAGTAAATAAAAAAGTTTTTGCTTGTAAGGAATTTTTCTTGAACTTATTTGTGAATTACAAGAGTTATGACCATTCTCAGAAAACCCCAATAAATCAAATAGCACCTGGACACAATTTTCTCATTTTCTACTTGTCGTTTTTGTCCTTTGTCCTTTATCCTTTTGTGATTCAATTTTCTTCAGAACTTTGTATAATCTTTTTGCCTTCGTTTGCAAAATACGAAGATAACATACAAATCATTTTTGTTAATTACTTTCAGAGGAATTTATCTGCCAAAAATAAATCAAAACATATATAGTTGATTAAATACTACTTTTATCATTACAACCTAGATGATTAGATAATGCAAATAGTAGGAAAACTAAGTTAACCTTTACTTTAGTAATAATTAAACGCTTTGGATTTCCCAAGTTTGTAATATTCCAGTCATTCGCACGACACTTTGACTCCTATAATCAAATTTCACGACCCTTTCCTTTCACGCAGTGCAAAGTAAAAGGTGTATCGTCCTTTAAAAGCACACAAAACGGGCCCGTGGACCGTGGGTAGTTATAGTAGATGTAGGAAAAGTGGGCGGATACAGAGCAGGAAAGCGCTAAGAACTAATAGGGTCCTTTCTAAGGACGTTGCAAGAGGTTTATACTTGTGCGTCCTTTGCGTAACTTTCCTTTTCATTTTGTGTTTTTGAGTGTTGCCAAAATGGGAAAACAGTGAAAAAGAAGAACGTGAAGGTGTGTTTAATATGCAGGATCAACACTGCGTGTCCACTTGTATCATTACTAACTTTGTATTATTCAAATTACGTATACAGTTCAAAAAATACATCTTAAAATTACATAAAACATTTAGGCATAAACCCTTTTTTGTTAATGTTTAAATTTTTAATTATTTTTTTAATACCAATCAAAGTAACAAAGTAATTATAAACCACAATAACCGAAATTAAACTTTTGATTTGTGTCACAAAAAAATTGCAGCAGTTTAAAGATTAGTTGTTATGTTATAATCCAAAAAAACATGTAAAAAATTTTGCTTTCCTACAACAACATCAAATAATATTTAATAATGTAAATTAAATCATAAAAAAACTTCATTTTGAACTGAATTTCACTTTGCACCGGTTGCTAGGCAAGTTGCTAGGCAACGAGTGCGATATGAATAATTCGTGTTCGGTCTGCTATTTTTGATAACAAAAGTTTGTTACAGTTTGTTCATTACAAATAATTTCGTAGTTATTTCCAAGAAATCAGATAATAATTTCAAATTTATTTT
>JAODGA020010492.1:0-11946 GCA_027574885.2 Drusilla canaliculata | reverse complement strand
GGAAGACAATTATACTGTGGATAAGTATAAAATACATTAACTACTTAAGTCAATAGACAATATATAAACTATTTGGTACCCAAAAAGGTTTTCTTTTGCATTTTCGCCATTCCTAACAAGAAGTACTTAATACTGTTTCTGGATGGAAACAAATGCAAAATAAATGAACGCAAATACTTGAAAATCAAAAAAATAAAACGTGATTACATAGTCAAAGTGGTCGTAACTTATATAATATCACTATTAAATTGTTTTTTTTTGTAGTAGTACGTCTCAATGAATTAATTCTTAACAATCACAAAGTATAAACATAAATGCTGTCAGGTCAGTGTGTTATACTTAGCGAAGTTCAAACAAAGCCACGAAACCGTTTCGTGAGGGTATGTGTGCGTGTGCGTGCGTGCTCCACGGAATAACGGAAACGAGAATGCGGTTCGGTCCCCAAAGAGAATCTAATGCAGTGATTATTTGATTGCATTTTGAAGGTGGCTCGATTTGGTTGCGACGACGATTGCGTGTGATTGCGGTGTTGTGGACGGTCCCTTGCGTGTGCTGCGAAGATGCGGCGCCCCCCGACACGCGCACGGCCTCTACTGGTTGAGCCTGAACCAGAAACAGTCTTGAGCAATGAGGTGATAAGGCCGACGGGGACGCAGCACAACACAACACACACAATAAGAGATAGATAAAGAAATTTTGCACCCGGCTCTCGCAAACCGTACAGCAGTCACCCTTTTCCGCAAAATGGAAACTAATGCGCACAGAACACCACCACCCAAAAACACACTCAAAATATGCCAAAATAGAGAGGAAAGGAGGTTCTTATTTTCGAATATAAAACTAGACAAGGAACTATTAAGTTGACATTAAAGTCGCGTTAAATATAATATATACCGTGCTGTTTTTTTAAGTCCGAACATAGGCGAACTTCCATGTGTGTCTATGTTTGCAGATTAAAAACACGAGCACGTTCAGACTTAACAAAACAGCATGATATATTTACAATGATTTTCAAAAATACTTCCGTTGATGATTTATACATTCGAAAATGTGAAAAGAATAGAGATCGACACATACCAGAGAGTAACATTTATGACAATATTTTTTTATGTTGAAATGTATATGTGCGGTAGAGGTGAGAAAGCTTTGTGCGTAAGTTACGAGCTTCTAATTGTAAGACTTTTGGGGATTCTTATAATATATCACACATGTTTTCAAGTTATTGGGGAAATTAGGTTCGGGGATATTTGCGATACTCACCTCTTGGAGAATCTGGAGCTCAGCTTAGAGAAGAACGACGTGTGGCCCTGCTGCTGAGTCGGCGGATATGCCGCCCGCTGTCGGGTCTGACCAGAATGGAAAGTACTACGCGACGAGGTGTTCCGCGGGAACGCCACGCCGGTGCCGCCCCGAGCTTGCGCACCTCCACGGCTGTAGACAGAAAACAAAAACGTTAACAACCAAACCACAAATTACCACTCACAATCAGAAGAAATCAAAGTAAAAACAAAACAGACTTAAAACATAAAATTAATAAGGTAAGTGTGTCATTTCTTGAGAACAAGAACCAAGAGAGAAATAAACCATGATACAAAAAAAAGCAGCGTTGTTCCATGTGTGATTCGAGTGTAACGTACGTGGGTGGCGTGCAGTGTGTGTTAGTCAGCGCGAGAGATTTGAGATGATTTCATCCACAAAGTAAATGTAAAATGTTTTGTGTAATTATTAAAAAGCACCTTTACCTAAATATTTTTTGAGGGAATATGTGCGAATGGTAGGAGATATACATGATAATGGGACTAGAAATAAAGAAAAACCATCGTCAAAATAAAACAACAAATCAAACACAAAGTAAAACACAAATTAAGCAAAACCAAAAATCAGCAACCTTGGTCACCACACGAGATAGCAAAACTAATCAGCAATTACAACACAAATACGAAAAACGGCGTCAAACTTGATTACTCCATGATGACAAAAACAGACGTTGTGTTTTAATGTGTGTAATGAATGTATGCGAATCGTCAGCCAAATGTATTATAAAATATCAAATCAAATTAAATTGATATTATTATTAAGTAAGAAAAAGTTTCAAAACATGTTAAATTGTATGGTAAAGCACATTTTGCAAAATGCAAATTTTGAAGTTTATTGTTATCAAAATTATTAGGTCCCAATGTGATCACATTAAGCGGTAAGCGCAGTATTAAATTTCAAATTAAATTTCTGGAAATCCTTAGATAGAAAGAGTAATCTTGGCTTTTTCATAACGTTACCAAACAATCAAACAAAAAATAAGAACACAGTATGTAAACAAAATGGCATTGGATCCGTATATCAAAGGAAAAAGCACATACCTAGAACGCAATGGGTCCGCCGTAGTGGTCTCTGGGCCACTACTACTGACCGAAGCCGACTTAACGTGTCCTTTGCTCGGCCGCACAGTGTCCCCCGTGCTACCCAACCCACTGGCATGCGGTTAGCATCAACAAAGGATTGTTAGTAAGTTTCGGTAGCAAATACAGCGCGCGCGCAGACAGCGTGTGCTTGCGGTTATTTATGTTTGCCGAAGAATTGCATATGCACGCTGTACACGCATGTACGAAAGGGGAGCGAGTACAATGCGCATTTAGCCGGTATACAAAGGAGGTGGTGTGTCTACGATATTGTGGTTGCGTTGCGAGCGCAAAACGAGGGTTGGTGCAGTTGGTTGTTTGGACGTACAAGATGGGCACGGCCCTGTAGAAGCTTCAACAACTACAAGAATGATGTAACACGCGCATTGTGCTCGAGAGAGAACAGAGTGTGTACAAGTACATGGGAGAAATAGACAGACAGACAGAAGAAGAAGAATAGACAGACTCGTATTTTGATGGCAGTGCGCTGCTCACACACACCGAGGAACCGAAGGGCGGATTTTGATTTGTTTTTGGTTATAAGTAAGTTGTCTCACCACACATAGAGGACCAGTGGTCTAATACATACATTGGTATACGGTCTGAGGTCAAATTCGAATTCTCCATGGAATTGGACTTATCGTCGTAACTGATTGTACATCTTCGCACGACGGAGCCGCCTGAAGTCAGAGGAGGTGGTTGGTTTGTGCTTGATATCGGATTTTTCTTGCGATCCTTACCTGGACTTTGTACACCTGGAAGAAACGGAAATTGAAAAAGTTTCATTAATTAGCCAATTTCTGTTTGCATTAAAAGCTGAACTCACTGTTCTCGGTTGTAGTTTTCGGCTGTGCGGTGGCTGGACGCGCGCTGCCGCTGATCATGCGCGCCGAGTTCTCCTTCAGCGTGGCGCTGTCGATTGTGTTCTGCCGCTTGAAGCCCGAACTGTGGTTATTCGCCTGCGGCACCGCCACTTGGTTCGTCTGTGGGCCTACACGCAAAGTTTCGCCTATGTACACACAACACAAAATACGCACGACGAATTAAATATAGCTCTGTGAATTTCAGTTTGTCTCAAGCCACTCTACAGAAGAACTTCTCACTGCATGCCATATTAAGAGGAGAGTAAAGACCAAAAGTTAGATTTCGAGTTAACCACAAGCACAGAAGGCACTCAGAGTGTGAATTATGCTATAGTATAATACGTAACTAGTTTGATAAGTAAAGTTTATGGAAAAACTTATCAATAAGATTACGTACGCTATATTTCCTACGACCATATGCAAAAAAGCATTTTAATTGTATGTCGACGGAAATTTTCATCACAACCTCTATGCACACATGTATAACGTGCGCATAATAGGCAAACAAACACTTGATATCATATCGCAACAAGTGGTGATATGAATATTGTAAATGTTGAACGTGCATGTGCACGCAAAGTTGCATGTTACGACTACTTTCGCAGATGGTCGTGGGAAAAGAAACTACACACACAGGCCAAAAGGTCTATATCACAAAAGACTTTCGACGAAAGAAAACGAGCTATATCTAGGACGATAGAATACGTGAGAAACATTATCACCCGGTGAAGAATGCAACTCAACAAGATGTACGTACCTCCGCTCGACGCTCGCCGGTTAGGCTTCGCGTTTGTAGCCGAAATTGATCGGTGCACGCCACGATGCGATGGACTCTGCGACGTGGGCTGCACCGCGCCGACAGCTTGCTGGCCGGTTATGCCTCGCAGCGAGAGCGAGCTTCCGCTCCTGCTGCCGTCGCTTTCCGGCTAAAAACAAAAAAAATGCCAAACCCAAATGTTGTAACATTGCATTTAGTTTCAGTAAAAAAAAAAACTTACGTCTGTGCTTTTCCGTCCTAGTAAAATATACGTGGCGAACAAATCGTCGTAATTTGGATTATCCAAAGCGCCTTCAATCTCATTTCGCGTATAGCCCAGGCACAACAGCGCCTCGATACGCTTCTGGTCCGACATATCCGGTTCCGGCTCAATGTACGGTTTGAGTTCGTCGTTTTCGTAACTAAAACACACGAAACAAGCCAAGACTTCAATTTAAACAGGTAACAATTAGGTGTTGCAACAGTAACGAATGTGCTTACTAAACGCAGACAATCTACTTGTAACAATATTTTTTGTTATGTTGGATGGCTAAGACAAACGGTATGCACTAGGTGTCGGATGCGTAATCTACATACCCACAGCAAAGTCATACATTACGGAATTGACAACACGAACAATGACCAATTTCTTTTTCTAATTATTTAGCTAAAATCGACGATTGCTAATAGAATTATAAGTTAGTAACAAGTGGTCTATAATCGCATCTATCTCATCCATCCAACACTTCAATTCTATCCATCATCTAAAAAAACATCGAAAACAAAAACGATTGTTTACTGCAATTTATATCATGATAAACCAACTATCGCTAGTTTCGGTCTACACAGCTACAACGACACCGAGAGAGAGTATCAAATTGCAATGACTAACCCAACGTACCCCATATTCATCCATTTGTCCTTCATGATTGACTCGAGGGAGGCGCGCTTCGTGGGCGTCAGCACCAGAAACTTCTTGAGCAGGTTCTCGCAGTCCGTGGACATGTAGAACGGAATCCTGTATTTGCCGCGCAGCACGCGCTCCCGCAGCTCGCGCAGCGTCGACCCGTCGAAGGGTAAGCTACCAGAGACTAGAGTGTACAGTATCACCCCCAATGACCACACGTCCACTTCCGGCCCATCGTATTTTTTACCCTAGAAGCGAGCAAAAACGACAAAAGCGCTCAATTAGTGCACAGTCATGAGATAATAATACAATCACTTATCGCCGCACGATAATTGATGATGAATCAACTCGCAAGGTGGTACCTACTTGGAATAATTCGGGCGCTGCGTACGGTGGGCTGCCGCAGAACGTGTCCAATTTATTGCCGGGCGTAAACTCATTCGAGAAGCCAAAGTCTGCAATCTTGATGTTCATCTCGCTGTCCAACAGCAAGTTTTCAGCCTTTAAGTCTCTATGAATGATGCGCTTCTGATGGCAATACTGTACGGCGGAGACGATCTGCCGGAACTTGGCGCGCGCCTCCTTCTCCTTCATGCGGCCGTGCAGCACGAGGTAGTCGAAGACCTCACCCCCGGACGCATACTCCATGACCAGGTACAAAGTTTTATCGGTTTCAATCACTTGAAATAGTTTCACTATGTTCGGATGATCTAGCATTTTCATTATCCTAACCTACAGTCGCAAACAAAGAAACAATGTTATTAAAAGCTCGCATAACATTGTTACCAACGGTGACCGGTTCAAAAGCAAAAATGTCAAGAGCAAATTCCCGCATAACAGGAAATGAAAAACGTTAAATATACAGGTCAAATGTTTCAGAAGAAAAATCGGCGCGTATCGATCAGTTGCATGTTTCGCGACTTCTTTCGAAGGTTTGAAAATAAAATTACCAAATTCATTTTCCATTAATTGGCAGAAGTTACAACGTTTGAAATCATTATAACAAGCTTCTTGATCATTAAATCTGCAGAAACATTCAAAATATTGTCGGATGTTTACATGAGGAATTTGCTAAAGATCTTCATTCATACAAGTCGGTCACCCCTTTAATAGTAACAAAAATGTTACTTACTTCTCTAAATAATTTCTGCAGCGAACCTGGATTTAGTTGCGTTTTATCGATAATTTTGATCGCAACCTCCTTGCCGGTGGGTAGATGTTTGGCCAATTTCACCTTGGCAAAGTTCCCCTTGCCGATGGTCTTGAGCAATTTGTATTTCCCTATGGTGGGTTCATCGCCGGCCCGTGTGCGCACCCGATGGCCTGATTGGGATGACTTAACAGTGGTGGTTTCTGAGCTGTCATTTCCACTCTGGAACAAATAAGAAGCGCACAAAATCAGTGGCTGTAAATGTATTGGGACGCAAATTGTGTTTGTTCGTGATGTATAAAGTGACCTCGAAATTTATCGACGATATTATTTAATCTTAACAAGCAACTGTTCCTTATTCACATAATTAGCGCGCCCGCGTGCCATCTATCTGATATCTATCTGATACACCTGAATACGTCATTCCTGGTTATACCTTTCTCGGCTTTGGTTTAGGCACAACTGGTCTGGCCACTCGCTGCACGGTGGCTTCCTGCGCAGCTGAGACCGTCCTACTTAGTAGCACCTTTCGTGGTTGCTCCGTTTTTTCCACGGCAGACGTACTGGATCGATTCGCCTGCTGCTGCAGCGGTTCCGGATCGACGATCGGCGCCTGCAGGTCGCTGATGCCCGGCTTGAGCAGGTTCGATACGCCCTGGAAGTTGCCCAGCTTCTGCTGAGCAGATCGGCGCGACATGGGCGAGGTTTTCTTCGTCGTTTCCGCATCGGCGGTTTTGGCGGGTGCGGTGGTCGATGCACCACCCTTCACTTTGCTGAGCATCTCCTCGAAGCGTTCGATGTTTTTGCACTTCTTCGCCTCGATCTCGTACGTGTTGATCAGGTTCTCCAATGGGGCCAGCAGGTTGGGCGGATTGAAGTCCGTCATTGCATCATTGGGTTTTTCTACACGTCTAACGCTTGGTGATGGTGTGTTTGTCCCTAATAATTTCGGGGTTGTGGTCGGTGTAGGTGGAGCAGCAGATGGCTGCAGGGTGTAGACATTTTTGGTGTTGGAGAGGAACTTGATGATGGGTTTCCCCGACTCGGTTTTCGGCTTCAACGGCATCTCGCTTGCGCGTCGCGTGATATCCTTAACGCCGTTCCACGAACCCTTGCGACGCAACGAGTTGATGTACTTGTCCGTAAAGTGGCCTTTGTACGCAGTCGCCCGTTGCTCCTCCTCGTCGACTAGTAATGGTGGCGTTGCGTTTCGAGCTTCCTTGTCGTTGTGATAATCGCAGGCGGGTTGACTCATACTTGGATGGGTAAAGCCACCTGAATATCCACTGCTCAGCTACCACTAATCACGCCCCATACTCGGAGTTTTATGTAACTTAGTGACGACTTTACTCAGTCTTGCGGGCAGACGGGCACACAATATACAGTAGAATAATCAGGCGCGCACCCGCAAACCGCACACCTCCTGCAACACAAACCGACCGAATTGCGATTACAAAAGGTGTGCGGCATACACTTGATTCGCGTTATCAGTGCTCGCGGTGGCGGAGATAAGAGCTATCGAAATATTCAACCGCTTGCAATATACTCTGCTGTTCGCGACAACGACGCGCCGTCGTGTACCTCACAAACGCGCACCGCACCAACTCTCCGTGCAACAATAAAATAAAAAACAATTCTATGATGATGTACAATGGTGTGCGCGCGTGTCGTACACGGTTGCATTCGATGATTGTTGCTGGCGGTGGTACCGCGAGTCGCGCTTGCGCCAACCGTGTGCTCTCAGCGCGCCGAGGTTACCTATTTAACGGTACGGCGCATACTGTTACGGCTCCTAGTACATTTGTTCCACAAAGGTGGTACCCGGAGAGTATAGTACTGCCACATCAGTCCACCAGCCGACAACAAACAGCAAATGTTGATGGTTTCGACTTTGTGTTAGTCATTCGTGTGCTCTTTTTTGCCTCTCTCCTCTCCGATTGCTCGTTTCGTACATTGTTTGGCGTGCAGCAAGCAAGCAGTTCCCGGCCACCGCCGCCGCAACAGCAGCAGTAGAACTCATGTGATGTAACATTATATTTCCTCTCCTACTCTCGCGGTGGTGCCCTGCTGCAACTTGTGTGTTGTATTACGGAGGACTCGTCGATTGCGCACCAGCGAGTTTACGAAAGCCGGTGCTGCGGTGTGCCCGAGTAATGTTTACTCAGCGAAACGCGCATGCGATGTGTGCCCGCTGGAGCGCGCAAGCGCACAGATATCGGCTTCAGCGCGCGACACTTTGGTGACTCAACTGGCTGGCTGACCACCTACCATCAGCAAATGACACATGCTCGGATCGGATAGCAGTGGCAGTAGCAGTAGGCAGCAACGATCTTGAATTACAGATTGAGATTGCCAGATTTTTTTACAAGGTTCTTAAAATTAGCGCGATTGGTTTGCGACATTATGAAATATGAATTGCGGAATTACCCATGGATTACACTTCCGTCAGACAAACTATTCGCCAATTTCGAAAGCGGTTAATCTTTTCAATTTATTTTGGTTTATTACTTATATAATATGCAACGAATGTTAATGTTTTTTAAATACACTCTTTGACCTACCCTATGAATCAAACACGAATTACTTGTATATACATTACAAACAAAAAGAACTAATGTTTCTAGAAAAGGTAAATAAATACCAGAGCAGAAGTAATTTTTCACATACCTCGCCCGAAAGTGACAAACATCCAAAACAAAGCAGAATAAAGGTTTTTTTCAAAACTAGTAAAAATAAGAATTGCACTGTTGTGGTTGGTTGAAATCTCCACGATGCTCGACAATTCTGCACGACTTGTAATTTCTATCCAAATAGAATTCCTGCGTTCATACCGAATTTTCGTTGCGTATGTAAGTCGCTAGTAGGCGCTTTGATTCTCTCATTCAAATACAAATATACAACACAGTACACCCAACGCAAGTTCGGTTTGAACGCTACCCTATAGAAAGAAACCAATTGGCGGACATGCCAGTTTAACCTTAAAACGTCTGACAGTTACAACATAATGTCAACAACAGCCTTTAAGATTGTAAATTTTTGTTCAAATTATGTGCGCAATCCGTACTTTGTATAATTATATACATTACTGTAGCTTGTGTCAAGTGATCATTCACACGATTTAAGTAAAAAACGTTGTACACAAATCTGCCAGTAAAAATTTGCACTTTGCTTGGAGATGTATAGTACTCGCTTCACACGTACTCCAAAAACAATGTTAAAGAACAAAAGTCAATACTATATGTACAATATGTACAATTTCATATAACAAATTTCTAGAAACCATAAAAAAACAAATTTGAATAAAATATATATCAAGTGCTATCCATTTTAATTATGTACATTCCATTGTAAAATAATAAATATAATACAAAACAAATTATAAGTTGGTAACATATAATTTGCAAAATATAGTTTGGTAACATCAATTTTAGAAAACCAAAAACTGATTAAAAATAAAATACCAAAAAGTATAATAAAAGGTAAAAAATACAGCGGTTCATGTCAATATAATTTATACACGACTATAGACGGGGGACGAGATATTATCAAGCGAAACATCAATAAAAATAACATTGTACACATGTGTGGTATCTTGAAATTTGTACTATGTATTTTTGATGCTAAAAAAACAAAATATCAAACAACTTTTTAATTAATTTACGAGTAATTAATAAACTACGCTTAAGTAACGCAACACATGTAAACTGCTAATTAATTGTATTCAGCTTTAACTATGTATAACAGAATAACTATGTCCAATTAAATGCTTTAAATCATATAACCTTTAGACTTGAATAGAAACAAAATCCAAAATGTTCCATCCAAATCACATCCATCCAATAAATATGCAAATTGTATAAATGAATGTGAATCGAGCAATTACACGAGAATTAGACGTCAACACTTTCGTTTCATCTCGCAGCTAACAACGACGCCGCGCAAAACAAAAACAAGTCGATCGAGACGCAACTTTCAAACTTTCTTTTTGCGGCTTCTTGCATCCGCTGATCCATAAACTAATTTCCAAAGTTTTCCTTTTTTTTCGTCGATCTCCTGTCGTGAATGCTAATGCAAACAGAATTAGCAAGGTTCATTAATTCGCCATCCAAAACAGCCCACATGGGAGCCAAAAAACGGTACCACTTCCGAGGACAAAATAAATTAATACATAAACAGTGTGAATTCGGTTCACCTGATCCGAATGTACGCAATTGTGTTAATTATTCCGACATGTGTTTTATTTGTATTCACTCACAAATATCCGCTCAAACAAAAATACAACCGAAAGGCGAATTTATAACGTTCACCTCGAAATGTACCAGATGTAGAAATAACACTGAATGAAATTTTAATCCGCGTTGAAACACTTTTACGCACGCCTCAAACGGTAATGGACGCAAACAAAAGATGGCGAGGCCGCTGAATAATGGAGTGTTTACACTTTCATAGGTCGCAGCCTTGAGAGGTCCAAGCCCTAGACCTTTAATTACAAAACTGCCTCTTATTGGAAAGCAATGCTTGTAAAGGTACGCATCAATCATCGTTAAATTGTCACTTTGCTATCAAAGAAATCAACTCGAAAAGAAGAGGAAAGGAAACGATGTGCATGAGAGGTAAGAAAACGATCGCATGTCTAATTGAATTACAAGCACAACGGCGTCGATAAATATAGAATAAGTGTTTTCATGCGCGGCATCGAATTAAAATTTCATATGAATATATCAATATGTGTAAATATACGTAGGTGGGCCGTCCTCCGGCAAGGTCAACACAACCGCATGTGTGTGAGTGGAAGTTGTATTTGGTCATACACAGGATATGGAGACATTATTATTACATTGCAGTGCGTGAGCACCGTAATTTTTATTTTACAGTTGACGTAATGCAAATGTAGGCAACACAATGTTCATTTACATAGTATAACCCTATAAACATATATTTTTCGCATACCTCGCCCGAAATACAAAACAAAGTAGAATAAACGTGTTTTCAAAACTAGTAAGGATAAGAATTGGTTGAAATCTCCACGATTCTCGACGATTCTCAACGAATTGATATTGATTTTTATCAAATGGAACGAGTGCGTTCACACCGAAATTTCGTTGCGTACGTAAGTCGCTAGGCGCTTTGACGCTCTCATTTAAATACAAATAAACAATACGCTACACCCAAGGCAAGTTCGGTTTGAAAGCTGCTTTACAGAAACAAAAACCAACTGACGGGTATGCAACTATGACCTTAAAACGTCTAACGACGACTAACAGTTACAGCAGAATGTCAACAACAGCCTCTAAAATTGTAAATTTACGTTCAAATTATGTGCGATGTGCCTACTTTGTATAATCTATATACTTGAGCTTGTGTCAAGTGATCTTTCAGACGAGTTAAGCGAAAAAACGTTGTACACAACTCTCCCAGTAAAGATTTGCACTTCTCTCTTTAATTTATAGTACTAATTTCGGTCAAACTCCAAAAACACGTAGCTAGTTCAAACCTTTTCTGGCTAGTTGCGTAACGTACTATAGTACATATTTAACCCTTTAACATTCTAACTGGCATTTTAATTTATAAACTATTCATGAACAAGTGTACACAAATCGAATATATAAAAGCAAAAAATCGCGTAAAAATATGTTCATGCTTAAAATACGTTTCCAAAATAGATACATAACTCGGTATTATTTCCAGATGACACATTATAATTGAGTATTGTTCTGGAAAATTTATGGCAATAGGTTTTCATGTACATTTCAATTAGGGATCGACCGATATGATATTTTGTGGCCGATACCGATATCGGCCGATACCGATATACACATAGCCGATATCGGCCGATACCGATATATCGGCCATAAAATTTTGTAAACAATTTT